>JAHZNG010001069.1:0-21785 GCA_027744375.1 Orchesellides sinensis
TCAATATTTGGTAAGCTATTATTCAGAAATTTTCCAGCAAATTAGAGCAAGCGGGGAGTTCATAGAGTTCGTTTGTATATTAAGCAATACATTTGGTGTCATTTCAGCTTTCTCCTCTTCGTTACAAATCAACCCAACATTAAAACAAGTATTGATGAGTACAAAAATAGAAGTACCAACTGTAAAGCATACATGCGTATAAATATGCACGCAATAATGTGACTCATACTATACTACCTTAAATTTAGACTTGTGTACAAATACCATTATTCAAAGTAATTTACTGAGGTTTGTATGTATTTTCACCAAAAGAGAAAGCAAAAGGTTGATAGAACGATGGTATATGGAGGAAGGACCAAACGAACCTAATATTCTAGGTTGGTGTTGATGAAACCAACTTTGTATATGTTTACGCGTAATTTTAGAATGAAACCAACTGGCTAGTGGCTACAACTACAGGCAAAACAGTTGACTGATTCGAAAACCAATTACGGCATTCTTCGCTTCCTACAAGAAGAAGTTTGATTGCTTAAAATTCATTGAGCTAAAGTACCATAATAATGCTTTTCTCTGGACTTTTGCCTTGATGAAACCCTCTCTTCATTTCGTAAACGTCTATGCGTATACTTTATGTACGCATATAAATGTACATATGCGTATTTAAAGCGCGTGAATACATTAATAATTAAATAATTAAACTGTGGCATAAGAAGATGGATCGTCTTTCAATTTACTGTTCCTCAGTCCTCTACTGCCTTTCCTTTCTACTCTACATATCATCAGTGGGATGAATGAGGTACTGAGGCAAAAAGGATTCCCGATTAATAAACACCTTCCCCTTTTCCATTCTTCCCTTTCACTATCAGCGTCACCATCAACATTAATTTCTATACATTCAGCTGAGCTTAAGAACTTGCATAGCGCTTCTGTCTCATTCATCGATGTTTTGTACAAAAACTCATTAATTTTGTGGGTCCTTATTGCTAATACATACGGTAGAAGCTGTCCGTATTGCTGGCATTATCTCCGTATCACAGATTATTCCGGTAAGTTGTGTAGACACAAGCGTCCATGTATGGCAAAAACGAAATCAATACTGCTGATTTCAATGCGTTCACTGATAGATTACACCCGATAATGCATTCTTCTTGTTTTAAGAAGCTTGAGATTTTAAGTACAAGCTGTATATTACGTAATTATCCCTATTGGACGATATAAAAACAGAAGCTCGTTCTGGAAAGGAAAACCTATGATTAAGTGAATTCAGCTTAATTATATGATACATAACGTGCATATACCGTTGCACCTACCTAAGTATGTATATTAGTATGTTATTCGCACATGACAAATTCTTTCTATAAGCAATCTATGTGTGTTGTTCCTCCTCCTCCTCCTATGAAATATAAAACTGACATGGAGTTAAAAAAAAAGTTGATTTATTAGGCAGAACACTAATCAAGAGATTTACAAGGATTGTGGTATTTATATTAAAGCAATTACAACCACTACCTTATACAAACATCAATTTTTTCGCAGTTTTCTTTCAAATCATTTCATGTAAATAAGCATGGTACCTTCGCATGGCACACAACCAACAAGAACACGTTTGAAAAAAGAAACAAGGAGGGTACCGCGTGCATTGGAAATATTTACATGCTTCTTGGCATCATTTGATAGTTCGGCATCGAATATCATGTATACCAAAGTAAAATCTGCGTAGTTAGCTGTCTCTGTCAGATCTTGCGCTAGCATGAAATATTCTTGCGTGTACAAAGCAGAAGTTGGTTCAAAAGGCTCAAAAGAAGCCAAAATCTCTCATGTAATAAAAAGGCAAAGACAGAGAGCGGTTCATGTTTTTCTTAAGATAAAAGACGATATGTTTCAAGGGTAGCTCATGCATGTAATAATGTATAACTCAAGGGTTATAAATTGATGGAGTGATACTGGGTAAATCTCTGCAGATGACAGTTCTTATGTGAGAAAAAGATTGAGGACTGACATTGGGATATTTTTTCGTTATCATTTTTCCGTTTTTACGACAACCATGTATTTGTATAGTTTAGTAGACACAGTATATTGGAGAAAATTCGTGGCTATCGGGCTGCAGAAGATTTATTCCAAGGGTTTAAAATGATTTGCCGTACTATCTTCATAAAACTCCTGCAGTGTAACATACGCAAGGCTTTAAAAAGCCATATTTTCTGTATTTCACCATAATATATACGCAGTATGCACTTAAATCGGCTGATTATTGTAAAATAAAAAAGGAATAAAGTTTATAGTCATGTGAGCTTTAAAAAACGATGAAAAGAAGAGGCATATAAAGTACTGAATACAGTACATATTAAGCGAATACAAAAGTCATAATCGTGATCTAAATTACAGCGTATCTATAAAAAAACAGGCGAAAATGAGTGAGATAACCAATATAATAATTTGTAAGCAGTTTATCCTTCCATTTATACTTAAGATTTCCTGGAAATTCGGATATAACGAACATCAATAGTACACATAACAGAAACTGAAAAAGTAGTTACTTGTTACTAGTTAGTTGATTGCTTACAGATATTTGATTCACTTTCGGTCAGCATTCCTACTCAGTTGAGATTGGCAGTTTCAAACAATGGAATGAAAAGAAAGAAGTGTTCCGTCCAGTTCCAGGCCCGTCTTACGTTACACAAACACTTCTAGGAGAAAGTAGACTATGCTGCAGCATTGTGACAAAGAAACAAACTTTGTATCTAAACTTTCTCCATGTAGTTGGCTGCATGTATGATTTGGATTCTCTGCAACAAGATGGCAAGCTTGTAGCATTTTTGAATGTGTGCCCAGCAAAACATCTTCCGTCTTCACTTTATCCTTTCACCGTTTTTCGTTATAAGGGTTAAGCTAAACGCTTAGATTTTCTTTGTTCCTTGTTTTCAACTGGCTAACTTGCATAGTTGGTTTTTAAAAAATTTACAGAGATGCTGCTGGTGTTCACAGTTTGTATGCTGTAATTTAGTAGTAAAGAACTATGTCTCTACTTGTATTACTCTAACCAAATGAATTTGCCAATTTTTTATATAAATTCATTGCAGTGTTAGTGGCAATGGGAAGTGAGTTTTAGAATCAAAGCAATCTAGAATATTTGATAAAACGGACGGAAAACCGTAAATTTGAGTTCGTAATTAAGGCAAAGATCAACTACATATAACTTGAAGGCAAGATTTTTTCATGTTTCATGCATAAAATTCCTAATTTTAAAGTTTCAATTATGGCCACTTACTTTTTATTGAATTTTTGCTGGTGCTGTAAGATAGGAAATAGTGTGCTTTCTTACTTGTAGCCTGGACATTTGCTATTTACACTCGGCTATATGCAACGCACGTGCTATAGCCGGGCGCTTGCATATTTATAGTAATACATTTTGGCTATAGCGCGCGCGTTGTATATTAACCGAGTGTAAATAGCCATTGCACAGCGAAGTATTTTGCACTTTGTTAAAATTAAGTGTAACATTAATAGTCTCTACTCTCTACTAGTCATTAATAGTCATTAATAGTCATTTGCCATTATTAATTAGCACATTCATGCATGCTTTGCGAGTCTGGTTTATCTAATATGACCGATAAACGCCGAGAACAAGTAATATCTTCATATCATGCTACGTGTCAATCACGTTCTAATTAAATCATCAGTTTCATTTTGAAGGGATGATTTTTATACGCTGACTTGAAAGCTTCCGAAGTTCTAAATTAGTTACCGTTAATAACATTTCTGACATTTATTTAGAAGTTAAAGTTCAGATGGACAAGCATGACACTTTTTTTGATGATCCTTAGGTACCCCATCTCCAACCGCATCCAGTTAAATAGTAATATTCTCGGAGGTTTCATATAATTGATAAAATACTCAGTCGTCTTCGATTTAATATATATCTGATACATCGCATATAAGGCTCATTAATGAATTCTAAAGCATGGTGGTGCTAATTGAAATACGGAAATGAACATTAATGTATATCGTCATGAAATAATCTCTTGTATTTATTTTTATGATCATTGTTCATAATTAGTTTCACACATTTCCAATCACTGAAAGGCACAAATGGTACAATATAATTTCACCGATTTCGTTTAGTATTACAGCGAATAATAATAACTGCGTTGTTGAATTATTTCCATACAAAATATGTACATAACAGAGCGACATTGTATATTGTGATTGTGAAGACACTCGTGTTCCCTCAAAGTAAAAAATAATAGTACATCTCTCTCTGTAGCAAGTCGTGGTAAGTCCGGAAATGTCTAGGTTGCATGAGCACTGGATTCTGATAGCACAGCCAAGTATACTTTGTCAAGTATCATTTTCAGACGAACTATTACAAGCTATCAGAGGTACTTGGAAATTCTGACGATGAAGTTTCTTGTATTGCTCCTTCTCACGTTGAGTTTCGGGCTGCTCACATAGGTAGGAAGCGTAAATTAGCTCTACAATCAAATAAAACAACACCATATTAAATAAGCGTAAGTATTATACAAACTTTTCTTCACTCAACAAACTTCTAACTGAATTATTGAAAGAGAAGCACGTAAAATGGGTTTAAGTATCTTTCTTTGAGTTTATTTCGGTAGTTCATGTAATAAATAAATTTTAAACGTGCAATCATTGAGTTCCTTTCTAAACTCATAAAATAACAGCACCAAAATATATGAGACTTATTGCACATACCTTGTTCGTTAAATATAGGAGAAGCTTGTACAGAGTTAAATATACTCGGAATCTGAACAAAATCACATTGAACTTTCTGCCATGAACCTATCTCGGTTACGAGTTTTGCAAGTTGACGACACTTATCGAAATCTAGATGTCCATTCGGGAGTCTGAAATGTCATAAAAACAGGGTGCAATTGTTTGTAATATTTATGAGGTTTATAATCATGTTTGTTTTAAGAACAAATCATATACTACACTACATCATTCTGTCAAGTATTAATAAATACGTCATAGTGATCAACTTTGGAGGCTGACAAAATGCATTGTCCTAATATTTGCTCCCCTAGTAAAAGAAAACTTACCTGGACGGGTGAACAGAGTCAAGATTGTATATATCTTTCATCAAAAGGGAAAAGTATGGAACCAGTATCCTGTAAGTTTGGTTGTCACCAGTGGCTGCAGCTGTGCTACTACATTGCCAGACAGCAGCCTGAGTTCAAGTTAATAACAAAAAATGAATGACAAGTTGGAGCAACCATTTCGCGTCAATTTTCATCAAAAACTTCTCTTTGTCTCACTTAAATACTGACATAAGGAAAAAAGAAGTAAACTTCTTGTTAGGGGGACTGAAGCTGAATGAAGTAAAAACTTTGCTTTTACCTTGTATAATTTTCTGTATGGGGCATAGTTCTGCTGTGGATCTACTGCTTTCTCCACATCAGCCAATTCCGTGCACAATGGCTTACTCCACTAAAGATGAATGCAATATAAACATTAAATATATCACATTACATTCCATTATCTTTAATATATAAATAAGTAAACTTTCACTTTATTTTGTATTCATTCAGATACATTCCCAATATCATCTTTTATAAAATTAATATTGCCTTTATATTATATTCGTTGTAAACTTTCCTTGAGAGATTTAACTTTTAGACACGTTGTGAAAAATTAGTGACGTCAATCACTTTTAAGCTAAGCCTTACCGTCTTTTTCAGTCGAGCTACTGGAAGAATGTTGAGGCCTGCTAGAATCGCCATCAGCGAGTTGAAATTCCGTATATTAAGACATTCCTTTGCTACTTGAATCCAATATTCACAAACTCGACATCGAGATTTTTTCTTGGACATCTGCATAGACAAAGGTTACATTCCTCAACTGAGCATCATTTAATAATTCATTAATAGCGACTCGATCCACTTTGTATGTTAATAAGTATATTTCAAAATACAATACAACCAATCACGCAATCCAATAACCAAGAGCAATTTTCTTGCAAAGAATTTCATTGGGAAATTATGCATTGAATGGGACAATAAAAATTACTGCATCCCATGTCCCCACTGACATCAAGTATAAA
The DNA here is from genome assembly GCA_027744375.1 of Orchesellides sinensis. Taxonomy (NCBI): domain Eukaryota; kingdom Metazoa; phylum Arthropoda; class Collembola; order Entomobryomorpha; family Orchesellidae; genus Orchesellides; species Orchesellides sinensis. The sequence continues at coordinate 6,062 of JAHZNG010001069.1, forward strand.
GGAATCAGATGTACATGCTTACGCTTACGGAGGTATTTGTAAGTAACTTTGAGTTGGGTGTTTTAAGTTAACCCATTCACGTACCTTACATATTTCAGACGCAACGTAATATGTTAGACGTTGAAACCATCTAACGTACGCTTCTAGGTTTTTCGTTTTGCGATTGACACAGTCACAGTGCCGGACACCAGTCTTAAGATCCTCCTTTCCAAGAGTCTACAAAAAATATGAAAAGGGAAAGTAGCAAGCAAGAAGAATGTAATGCATGACAAGAACGGAACTCGATTGAACATTCCAAAGTACACATATACTTTCCCCCGTTCTTTTAGTTCTTGTTGTGGTGCGACATGAAGCTAACATTCATCATTCATGAATCACGTTCCCAGCTAACTAGGATCTGTTGTGTTATATATTGAGGGAAAATAGCATAAGATAGTAACCACTCGTAATGCGTCACAAAATGCAACTTGCCACTGAAGTACACTTGTGCCGTGCCGCAGTTTCTAAATATCCCAACAACTAACAAGAGTACCGCTACTGAAAATGAAAGCCTAAAAATATGCTCATATCTATGAAGTAGGGCATATATTAGGTATATCCGTCTTTCCTGTTCTTCTTCCTTTAACTTTCTTGTTCTTCGGGAATGTCACACAAAATGTCTCAGAAAAAATTCATGTCTCGGCCACAAAATTCTCTTTTGCTCTTTTTCGCAAGAAAAATAAGACCGTGAAGTTAAGAAAAATGAGAGAAAAATGTTCCGCAGATGTTGTGTCATAAATCCCGTAGCTTAAGTCGCATATCCCTAATACTGTACGTAAGAAGAACAAAGAACAATATATTCATTTGAACCACTTTCTCCTTACATATTTTATTTGTCAGCATACATGTGGATAGTATACGTAAATAGCCGCAATGATTACATAATGCAAGGAAGCATGTTTATTCCGTACTTCATAGAACACAAACGTATCCAAATGTTTATTTATTCAAACAATTCTTTCGTTTACCTGTACAAACTCCTCTGGTCCTATGAAAGAAAAGCGTTGTAGTTCCACAAGCGTTAGCTGTTCCGCCATTGTTGCTGGATCTGAGCATATTGTCACAACGGACGGCTAAAAAAGTAAACAATGAAACAATTACACACGAGCTTCCCCTTAGCAAAGTAATATTTGTTTTATAATTGAAACTGCATTGCATTAATCAAAGAAGACTGCTCATTTCGTATAAGCGCTTCCAAAAGGCGTAAATACAGGAAGCTTGATTGTAGGAAGAAGAATGGAAGAATAATTAGCTCACGAAGAGTAAATATGACTCTTGTTTTCTCCAAAATTCGTTTGTTTGGGAGTGAGAAATGATGCTACTAATCTCATCTTGCGTTTTTGAGCCTACTATGCTTTATAACGAGCGAAGAAATTTATCTTCTGTTAACAACACAACGTTTGCATGATAACGTAACATTTACGAAAATATAACGCAGTGTTGCCTCTGCATCGGTTTCCTTTGAGCCATTGCGTTGCAGCCATCTTACCATCATCACATTCAGATCTTGTTTACTTTTAATGGACGATAGAATACATAATTAAAAATACGCTGATGAGGCTCCCACTCTCGTGTTCCGGCTTAGGAATGAATCCATTTGCAATTAATCCGTAGACACAGCACACCGCCGTAAGATACAAGCTAAACGTGTGTATCCACTACAGGAGAAAACTTACGGAGGAAGATTTAAGTGAGTCAATTGTGCAGTGGAAGCAGCAAGCTTAAAAAAGTTGCTCCTTACAATATCCTCTATCGTTCCTTCCTCCTCCTTCCTGATTTTCTTACAACTCATTTAATATTCAACTTATGTCGATATTTTTCTTATCCGTGTCTTCCTTTGCCTTTCTCAGGCCACGAAAATAGGAGAAGAAATGGAGGAATAAATAGTTGAACGAAGCTTAAAAGTTCCCAGCTACTTTTTTACTTTCTCTTCTTGCACACAGGAAAGGAATGCAAACTAGCCAGTAAGTCAGGGAAACAACTTGAAGAAAATGAGCCCAGCTCTTGCCTCCTATTACACGTACTTTGAACATTGAGATCCATAAATTTTATTCTCCGGAGAGAGAGACAGGGAAAGAGAAAGAAAGAAATAGAGAAGAAAAAAATCTTTGCATCTGGTTATTAGAGATTCATCAGTATTCACAGCTACGAGCTAAAGATTTTTCCATATTCTTTTCAACGACTTTAGCTCTTCCGTTCCCCTCAATTCTCATGCAGTTTGCCCAAATACTTGTACCCTAACAATATGCTTCTCATTCATTCAAAAATGTAGTAAGAATTAGGATTTTGGCAGTATCCATTCATTCATGACGAAAATCTTGTTCCATCACTGTTACAGGTTACATATCCTTTTCTATTGTTACCTTCGAACTAACTTATTTTCACCTTGATTTTTTCTTTGCTCTTTCCCTTAAGCTCACTCAAGACTTTTTATTTTTTCATGACTAATAGTATAACTAATACCCTGTGAAATTGCCTAGATTGGCATGAATATGAAATTTAATCAACTTGGAACGACGGGGAATTTCTAAGATTTCGAGCGATATGAACACACTGATCATGCTAGAGTAACACATTCAACATCGAATCATTACGGTGACGATGGCATAGCAAACCTAAAATATTTCAACATGTAAGTCCTTCCTCAAGGCATATTGTAGGGTTAGTAAACATGCACGAGATTTTTACACATATCATATCATGCATGCACAGCAAACATATTTTTACACTTCAAAATTTTCAACCAAGACTTTGTTCACACATGGGTAATTTCTATCTTGAACATTCATAGATAACTCTATGATTTTATAACGTTGTTAGATGTACGTCACTTTCAGAGTTTCTCCCAAACTATAAATTTATTCAACCAAACGTGGTTGACTTTTGCCGTTCTGTTCTCCGTCTTTAAAACGGGCCCCGCACATCTGCGGAGGAACAGAAAATAGCTTGCATCACATACATTTATATAACGATGTGTAAAGCTGTTTAGACTTATATTCCAAAATATGTATGCGTATAGAGCTATCTGACTACATACTTTTACTTCACACAGAGAGAAGTACAGACAAGGCATCGTAGTCGAGGTCGACAAAACTTTCACCCGAGTTGAGATGCTGATATACCTACTTCAATGATTACATAGATAAGTTTCTTTCATTTTTTCATCTTTCCCCTGCATGCTTCGTCAAAACAGAAGTATCAACCTTAAACGAGTTTCTGTACTGCTAATTGGATTTTGCTGTCGGGGTATCTCTATCCAATTCGACATAGAACTCTCAGAGATCAGGGGACATACTGTGCAATGTGCAAGGAAGACATTATTATTATTATTACTATTATTATGTTTCAACATCCTCTACACTATGTATGAATTGTCTACTTGAAGATGCCGCATATCAAAGTTTTGCGAAAGGGAAAGATCGTGAACGAGTAGGTGCAAAGGATACATATCGTTTTAATTCCAATTGTGCACATCTCTTAGCATTGCAATACCTTTTCTATTGAAATTGACTGTCAACGTATTAATAAATCCAAGCCCACATACTTTATCATTCTAGATAAAGGGAACAAATCCTTATCCTAGAACTAATTGGCACAAAATAATTTATAGCAAGCATCACAGAAAAATGCCCGTTATCCTACCCTATCCTATTGAAGGCTTGTGCGGTTTTAAAAATAAATACGGTATTTAGGTGTAATAATCTCATTTGGCTGAACAACATTACTTACAGCAGCAATAGGTTCTCCGATGGAGGCTTCAGTCGTAACACGGTGAAGGAATTCTTCATATTTCTCCAACGCTGCAAGTCTAGACAATAAAGTTGCCAGGAGCTGAGAAACCTGTTCCCGTACCTAATCATTACAAGCAGGAATCAAACAAATGAGGTAATTTTGCTTAACATTACACGCTGTTAGCTCATTTTAAACATATGGAAGAAGTACTCATAAAATCTCAAATGAAAGCATTTCACCAATTCTCATACTGTTTTACAAAATACTTTCACCACGCCTAAACAAAATCGTTTTCGTTTTCATACAAAAAAGCTTTAAAACTTACTCATATGTTATAATATCAAATATACGGACTTGAAAACGATAATGCTTTAGTGAACCGTACACACAAGATAAGTAGTTTTGAAATTTAATTAAGCAATTCACTGTTTTACAAAGTCACAATGTAAACAAATATACCTAAGAATTTTCCCAGAACCATTTTTTATTGGGGACAATATCCAACACGAGCTACACAAAATATCATTACAAAGACTCTGTCCCTACTATCCGCTTTTTTACATGCGTGTCATGACTTGTCCTACATTAGTAACATATGTTACACAGTTTTTATTTACCAAGTTAGAAATTTTTTCTGATTTACTTACTTCCTCATCTGATGCGGACGGAGAAACTTCACCAAAAGCGGGATCACATTTAACGGTAGGTCGATATCTTCCTGGAAGTATAATAAGTATGAAATTAGTTTTTCTTGTAATTCACCCACCTTGCTATACGTTTCAATATGAAATCTATTCAACATAAATTTATATTACCTTATACATACATTATGGTTATAGTACTAATGATATCCATAAGTATGATGTAGTTATTATATTATACGTGTAAGTTATATCCACGACAAGATTGCGTTTATGTAATTAAAACTTTCCCTTCATATAGAATTAATAATGTGTGCAACCACCATAGATTATAGTTTTCAACTTTCTCGTAAACTAAGTTATTAATGTACCGGTGGACGAAATTAAAGTTACACCGGTTAGTTACACCGTTTACTAAACATTTATCACGCTTCACCCATTAAAACTTTTTTATTGCCGTCATATATACGATGTAAAATTTGCATTTAAGCCCCGCTCGTCACACCATAAGGCTACCTACCTAAAGCTGGTGTATATACGCAAACATGATGGAGTGTATCCAGCGTAGTAAAGTTCAATTCACTATAGCATATCCTTAATCCTGAACTGTCTTATAAATTCAAGGGGCGTAAATATACGAGCAAAGGGAGTAGACAGCAAATTTTGTGTGACTTTATGACGGCTGATGAAAACATCTAGATGAGAAAGTACCATAAAAACGTTCACACCCTTAAACATTAGGAGAAAACCAAATAGATCCCAAATGTGTAATGGAAAATCTACTTATTACTATGCGTTATTTTTATCTGCAGAAATGTTAGCAAACTTGTTCGATAGACTTCCAGTCACGTCATTCACACGTCCACAACAACTGGTGCCTGTGGAATAACCCCAATGTCCGCACCATATGACGACGACTGTGTCCTATTATTCAAAGGAAATGCTTCCTTTCTGATGATGACGGCAATAATATCACGAAAATCCCTCCAGTACTGATTTCCGTTATGACAATATCTTTTCCGTTTGCTTATATGTGTGATATGCTTTGTGGAATTGCAACAACTCACCAAACATGGTAGAAGAATTCTCTGCATTGGATAACTGTGCTACACAGTACTTTTCTACTTTAGCCAAAATTTATTCACATAATCATCATCATGCTGCAAGTTAGATTTTATATTCTAGAAGAAGTTGCGTAGAAGTCATTTTTCTTTCGATGGGGCATGGCATACGGCAGGAGAAAAGACGAGAGGCAAGAAATAGAGAAATAACAGATACTGCCACCACCACAATATTGTATTGAATGCAAAAACTTGTCACATTTCACATTCCACGTCGTCTACTACCACACACCAGCTACCATATTCTTCAACTGAAAAAGACTAAATGTGAATGTAGGTATGTGGAATAGCTTCATGTCACCGGGACTTTCCACATGGCTTGAGGTAAATCGATAGTCATAACCGTAAAAAGGTCCACTTAAACGGAAATTCGTACACAGTTCTCAGCTCACAAAAAGTTGCACGTTTTACCACCGACAGACAAGGCAATAACCACATGAGCTTATTCGGTTATTCATACATGTAAAAAAAGAAGTAATAATAGTAATAGTTGTGTAATACCATACACAAGGCGGCATTACTTTAAATCATGAAGAAAATCATGTCATTTCTTCTTCCCATTATTGTAAACGCGCATAGTTCAGTCTGCATCGTACACATCATTTACATTCATTTATAGTGTAATACAAGCTGTGTATCGAAATATGTCTCTACATTATGCAAGGGAGCTCATAACATAAAATATAAGATTGCCTATTTCTTTCTTCTAAAAGCATTGTTCAAAATAATCTAGTCATGATTGCCATGCTTGGTTTCGTTGTTTAATATATAAAGAAAGGCATTGTACCTCATATATCATAAGATTGTCGCAGTTATAGCATTTTCTCTGGACAGCCTGCAGGCTTCCTCTTTAGAGAATGGGCGGTAGGCAGGCAGCTCGTTCCAGGGAAAAGTGAGGTAATGCAATTATTAACACAAGAAGAGACTTTGTATTTAGAGAATTATGCAAGTTATTATATGATAAATTGAAGACAATGGAACAAGAAGCAGAATAATAATAATGATGATAATAAGTGCTCCATTTAATAGAAGAATGTTCTTTTTCATTTTGTGTACATCATTATAATTGTCAACTAAGAGGTTCTATGGTGCTGATAGTCTCTTAAACAACTGATTTATAAGAGAGTGTTTAGGGGAAATAAAAAATGAGAAAAAGGAAAGCGTATTTTAACTCACGGTACATCAAGTTTCTGTCACAAGAATAGTACAGCCTTCACATGTGTTTTATAGTGAGCAAGTGAGCAATACGCAATACATATAGTGAACAATACGGCCTTTAGTGCACTGATACACTGTTTTAAGCGACAGATAAAATATCTGCCTTTGTGATTGCTCCTAATCTCACTTTGACAGCTTGTGTGAGGTTCACAAAGATTCTCGTCCTCGTGCCTCTCCAAATAACCGGATGTAGCCAATTTTTTCGACCATGAAATGTCGATCCTACTTTTCATCGAGCGTGAGTACAATAAGCATTGAATGATAACCGCCCTCTGTCTTGTCTCTCATACCCCTTTAGCTTGACTACTGAGCCATTTTGCTTTACTCTTTCTGCTAGTAATTTAGCTTAATGGTTTGTGTATGAGACTTGGAAAGAGAAAAAACGAGAGAGCTTTAAATGTAATGTGACAATAAGTAATATTCATTTGTATTACTATAGGCATTAGATTCGGATATACATACATAAAAGATAACACGTCCCATTCCAAATTCCAGTAGAAAAGAGAGAAAGTGTGTAGACATGTAGGTATTTTTCCTATTAACGACAAAGCATGCTGAGAACCTTTTCCCCACGCGTGAATATCCATCGGTCCTTCTGTCTTCGTTGGCACTTTGTAGCCGTATGCATTGCACTGAATAGATAAACTGTTTAAAAAGATTTCTACAGTTTACACCGGAGGAAATGTGGAAGGGAAGTACATTTGTACATTAAGTTTGGTGCTATTTCAAATTACCCCCTTGATATTGTTACTGAAATAAGCTTCATGGCCATTGTCACGTCAGCAAAAGTGTTTTTCAATGGACTAGTGCGTTACGTTACTTACACAGTCAAGCCTGTCACTTTCAGTTTAGTTTGTACACAAGGTTTCAACTTAAGCAAAATTCACTAAGTCGCTTAGGCATAATGCCCTCTGACGTCCCTACACTTTCTCTTTCGGTCCTCTGTGACAGGGGAACCTTGTGTATTATATAGATTGTTAACGGCGAGATGAAACGAGGGAGATTTTATATACAGAATTTGTATATGATGTATGCTTACACACACGAAGTGAATGTCCATTTCATTTCCAAATAACATGGCCATGATTCTTCGAAAAGATTCAACTTCATCCTCTCTGCAAATAGACTTAAGTTACGGATTTAGTCCAACAGAGTAAAGCAAAATACCAAAAAAGCCTTTTGCCCAACGAGGTCTACTTAAACATATTACGCAGCCCGGATATCATAATGAACTGTTAATATTAGTACTGCACACTAACGCTACTAAGCTATAGAATTAGGGTAATGGATACCGCAAAGCAGTCACGGAATCTGGGGGGCTTTTACATTTTAAAGAGAAAGTGATACTTATTTTTCATTACATTATTTGCATGAATTTAGCTTCTGGCAAAGCGAAAGAAAAAAAAGTATAAATGAGAGTGAGGATCGTGCACTACATCATTTTAGTGAAAAAATTCATTTCTCACATAGTGAGCAGTACTGAATAATGTATTAAATGAAAAATATATAAAAAGATAGCATTTTAGGGTTGAACACACTAAACTAGCGGGATATGTCACTGATTGCGAATTCAACTTACTCTTAGTTACAAAAATCTGTATATTAAACTCTGCCCTTTTAACGGTCACGGCTACGCTATTGTAGCATTTTCTAAAATTTAGTTATGGTTTCAGTTAGGCACTATTCTAATTTTGCAATGTTGGCACAAATTTACAATTGAGCGGAATAGAAGGACGAACTACACTACAAATGCATGAAAACTCCCTGGGTAATAATAATTTCCTAAATGTATGAGCGAGCATGAGTTAAAAAACGAAATATTTACTATTCCTTTTGATACTACGGTTCAGTTAACACAAGCCGTGAAGTATGAATGCGAACTGGTACGGACATCAGCTAAAATTGAGCGTATAATAATACTGTGTGAATATTATTATATTCATTACTAGAGCTTGCTTAAAGTGGAAACGTTGGATTACGTGTATATAGTTTTGAATGCAATTGCTTTGTAGTCTCTAAAATACTGCATTTCAAAACAAAACTATGCTCGTGGGGTTTTTAATCAGTAAAGATAACAAGCTATAATAGATTCAGTGTATGCATAATGTTGATTTGTAGTACATTTGTACTCCATTCGTTTTAATGTCTCCTATTTTGTGTACAAACAGAATCATAAGAGTGAATGCTTACAATAGCTATGTAATATGTAATGCGATGTTTGGTAGTCAACAGCTTGCCGAAAAATGTTAGGGATTTTTGTTATAGTAATATAGAGTCTGGGTACATTATAACGAGACATTAAGGTACATAGCGTAATAAACATTGCACAATGCGAGTTAAGTCGACTGTTTTCACATTTTTAACTACACGATTTCTCGTTACGTCTCACTGCTAAAAAATATTTGCCGAGAGAATGATAGTGTAGACCTAGAACAAGCCGTTGCTGTAAATAACAGAAAGAAGAAGATCGGAGCTCATGCCAAGCCAATTACTTTCACTAGACAGAATGAAAAATGACAGAAGGGTAGTGACTACATTCGCATTATGTAATATATACAAGATGTACGTGTGTAACTTTAATATCTCGACATTGCTGGACGTAGGTATATCATTCGCCTTATCCTTATATTTTTACTTTATATTAAATCTAACCAAGGGAAGGGCTTTATCATGTTCTGTTTGATGCAACAGAAAGAAAAACTTTGGCAGCAAAAATGTTGAGTGCGAAGTAAGTAGTACATTTGGTCTAATAGGGGAATAACACTGACGAAAGCTTGGGATTGTGTATGTATTATGCATCTCTTTCTCTTTCGTTTGTTCGTATAGCTAAAAGACGGCCAAGCAAATAAAAATATACAAGAGCAAAAGACATTAAATGGAAAAACTGGCTGGTCGCTAGATTTCTTGCAAGCAAAAATCATAGGATTTTTTTTGGATGGACGGATGACCATTCACACTTTCTCCATTTGTCCGCTCTGCTTCTCTCATGGAATTTCATTGTATGTTTTGCATTACATAGGAAATCTACCCATAACTCAGCAGTTCATCCATGATATCGGCTGGTGCTGGGACCTGGGCAAGGTATTAGTAGGGCGTATGTATGTAACAACGCCGCATTTCATTTTGTGTCTCTTTTCTCGTACCGAGGTTTTATCCATTCTGGTCACATCATATGATAGAGTGGAAGAGGAAGAGCCTTGTGTGGGCTTGGGATATGGATGAATTAAACTGCCCTGCTGTGAACCTATTTGATTAACTTCGTGTTACCCGTTGCCCACACGTCCATGACGAAAGTCTCATGCTAAATGACTTGTAGTACAAATAAAATGTGGTAAATAGACTAAAGCCACGGAGACTATTTATCATAGGCAAACGGAGAAAAATCATAATATGGTGTATGCGAACGTGTCATTTTTATGTCCTCCTGCTGCTTCGACACAGTTGGTTAGCTCAACATTACACATATTATATACAATATGATGACAGGAGACAGACGGTGTGACAAACTTCCATTTCAGGATTAATGAAAGTGGCAGTGAAAGTGTGTGCCTACGTCCCAAAAGGGAATATTGCCATTGTAAACTGACGCAATGTGTTGCAAATAGACTTGCTCGTGGATCAATGAAACTGGCGAAGAAAATATATAAAAATAGAAATAGCCAGTGATTACCTCAAACAATAAATTGCGGAAACTGTCCGAACCGAAGATGAAAAAACTACGAATTTCTTATCTGAACTAGCATGAAGTGAATTTAGAAATAAGCTGAAATTGTAAAAATCCAGATGGGCACCTTATACGATTTGACGGAATATGGCAATTTTACTTTCTCCTACTGGCATCAAATTTATTTAGTATTTGTTGTCGTTTTGTTACATTACATACATATTACAGATATATATGGCCCTATTGAAGCCCACCCGAACAGTTTGTAGTCCGTATGTTTTTGTACGTACACAAGATATTTGTGAGATGATCCGTACAATTTGTTATCATTTTACTAGATTTGCTATTCCCCAAGAGAAGAAGCAGTGGCAGGATAAAAGATAGAGAACGTATCAAGCAATGGCTCTTTCTATTTCCTGCTATTCCAACAATTTTTTCCTTACATCAGCCTAAAAATAATAAAATTGTAGTTTTCAGACTTTTTCGAGGAAAAAGTCTAAAAAAGTTATTTTGTATATCATAGTCGTAAAATGTGTAGTATAATGCGTATGATGACAATGATGCATATAAACATACTCACTGTGGTACGCTATATGTATATCATAGGATTTCTTTTATTTACCTCAGAGATTTCTGTTGGATCTGTTAAGCAAGAAGCGGGACCAGCAGTAGCGCCAACAGCTGAAGTGCAACTTGGCTGAGGGGAAGATCTTGGAGAGTCTTGTGTTGAGCCTGAAACGTCAATAACTTCCTGGAATATCCTTCCAAGGAGTTCATGAGGTTGGACATAAAGTCGAGCAGAGAGAAGAAATGTAAATATATATTCTGCATAGTCATGGTCTTGGAAATGAGCTTCTGTCGGAAGTAAGTGCTGTACCAAAGCTTCCCAAGTTCCAGAAATGAGATGAGGTCCATTGAAAATCAAATCCTGTCAGTGAGAAAAGAAGAAAGAATGAACAATATAACATCATCATCATGGCAGTCGTGATCATCACCATTGCTTGCAACAGCAACTTGAAGAAAAACATTTGAAGAAAATGAAAGAAGAGGAGCAATAACTGAATGTACACAGAGTACACAGAGGATAGCGTAGTAAAGATACAAAAGCTCATCTCATCACCATCTCTTCACTAAAGCAGATATAAGACACAAGAAAAGATAGACAAACATAACTGCGCCAATCTATACCCGTATACTTACAAAGATATATACGGTACTAACAGTAATGAAAATGGAATGGAAATTGTAAAGTGGATGCATACATACTTCCACATTAGCCACGTCTTCCGCAGTCCCCATTATACATAAGTGAATGCTGGAATTACATTGTACAAGAAAATTTTGCTAGGCTAATGTGTTAAAAAGCTGCTTTACAACCAGTGAACCTAGTTTCTTCAAAGTCATTCTTTTCACTTTAGTTTAACTAAACCTGATATCTTTAGACGCAAAGTTATGCTACAGCTTGAGCTTGTATTACCATTCTTTCTCGTTTTCTTACCACGAAAAACTTTAAAATGGTTACGTGTACAGAACTTTTACGGAAAAGTTATTGAATTCAATTTCTATATACTCATACGGCAAGAAGCAAAGAAAAGAATTTTGCATATACTCTCTCACCGGAAACGAAAAGTTAACCCTTTTATTATACTTTTACTTATTGACTTGACTTACTTTGCTTTCTTCTGAGGAGAGATTGTCAAAGCTTCTGCTCAAAGATGCACAGCTCACATCCCTACAACCGTCGCGACCACCACTTGAAGATGCTGCTGCCGAGTTTGAATCTCTTCTTTTATTACTATAGGATGCGTTTTCGGATAAAGAGTTGTGAACTTTACATAAAACGGGTATTTCAGAGTCATTATCATAATCATCCTCGTCGTATAATAATTCGTGTTCCATCGAACGACGGTTAAGACTTGGCGTATTCGTTCCACTGCTAGCTGTACCTCCACCACCACCACAACAGCAGGGCCCATTTAGCAGGTGATGCTGCTGTTGATGCGAATGGAGTTGATGATGGTGCCTTTGTTGTTGGTAGTGCTGTTGCTGCTGCTGCTGAGATCGGCACAGATGTGACGGATGCTGCTGATGATGAGACAAATGATGATGTGCTTGATGGGGATTTTGCTGCTGTTGAGGTTGAAACCGATAGTTACCGCCAGATACCAATCCTCCGTTGATACCTAGCATTACGCATGATGGTGGCGGTGGTGCTGGAAGCCTCATCGGACCATTGCTTAGTTTTGAACAACAAGGTATGGACCCATTTAGGTTCACAGTTGGAGGAGCCTTAAACGGGAGCAAAGGGAAAGAAAAGAGAAAATTTATCATCGACAAAATTACATTTGATCGGTTTATGTTCTCTTCATAGTAGAATAGTATAAAGTGAAAGTTTTGGCCTTGTACATATACTATTGTTTTTTATATAAAACATTAGCGATTATCAAAAGTCATAATAAAAAACGCGCTTAGTTATTAATCCTGTGTAAACATGCAATGGGCAGGATGTTGCATTGTTTTTCTATATATTTTGTTGTAAACTTTACATTTCTGAACAGCCGAGTCTGATGAATGTGTCGTAACATACAATGGAAACGAGCCAGTGCGCCAGCTGAGTAGTCAACAATTTATATTTATGCTACAAAACTCACAAGTCTGATATAGTCTTCCACGCGCCTTTGTTCATTTTCCCATGAAGGGATGATTACAAATTTAATAATTAATCATCGTCCACTGGATTATAAATGACGCCGCCACCAAGTACAAGTTTGAGAAAGTCCTCTTTCTAAACAAAAAAACTTGCTGCGAGTTTGCTGAAGTAGACACGTCCAAAATGCAAGCAAGCACAAGGGAATCGTGCAGAGTTTATGGGGTTTTGCTGCATCATTTCTTCTTTATAGTTGTAAAAGCTTTCTAAGGTGCCTTCAGCATTTTAAGATGTGTTTGGTGAAGTAAAACGAGAGAGAGGGAAGGGGGAAGAAAGAGGAAAGAAGGAAATTTTAAACGACTAGAAACCATCAACAAAATAACAAAATGATACGTTCTGAGAGAAAGCTGTGATGGAGGGAAGAAAGCAGGGCTGCTAAATTTTGTTAGCGTTGGCAGAAAACAGTCTGTGAATCTAGGGCAAGATAGGTAATAATCTTCTTTAGTGAGTGTATTCACGTACAGGGTCGTATGCTGAAATATGCTGTGCTATGTATGTTTAAAAAGTGTTTCCAAACAACTGATCTGCCTGCCACTATATCAGCTCTTTTCTACATTTCCCTTCAGTCGGTAAAATGTGAGAGGCGGAGGAGAAGTAAAAGTAAGGGAGTAAAACAACACGTACACAGCGCACTTATAAATATAACTTTCAGCAGGCAACTGCTTTTATGGAGAAAGTCTGCAAACAAGATGTATCTAAGAGAAAATAGAAGTTGTAAAGGGTCTGGTAAACCCTTCAGTAGAAACCGCTTACACAACATGAATGTAACGAATGGAATACATCACACAAATACATTCACACAATGCTCTCCTAATAATAGTAGTAGAAACTCGCAACATTATTCCTTTCATTCTAGTACTGCTTTGCTACTCTTTTTACATTTAGCCTCTTCCGCCGACCAAAAAGCAAAGTGATTACTGTGCGTTAAGCAATATCGTATATGTATATCCTGATAGGCGGCAATAGGCAAGGTCGTGTATTGCTTGGTAGCTTCCTTGACGTCTCCCTGGGACTAATAATATAGGTCTATTCATGTCACTTTTGAATGAGCATCGTAGCTGGTAAAGAAATCTAATGAGTCTTTTCGGCTGGATTAAATGGCTCGTTTGGGACGGTTTGTGGATGGCTTAAACAAAGAATCCTTTCCACTTAAGCTCTAAATGCGATCTCATACGTTATCCTATTTTCCCTTCATCTATTTCTCACAAAAACAAGAACGACTACATGTTGGGAGCAATTGTTGTTCTGGGAGAAAACTACTGTTTTGTGTTATAACACTTTGCATTGAATATCTTGGAAGTTTATGGATAGAGTAAAAGCATTCAAGTATGATGTACGTGAATATCTGGAAATGGTAGTTGGGATTTGGAACTGAGTCTCGGTTAAGGATTTACTGATCCCTTGACCCCGTAATAGAGCATTCTCAACTTTTATCAGTCAATATGACCGTCAATTGTTCTTAAATTATCACAGCTAGCTATTGAACGATACCCTCTTGACCTATTTATCCCAAACTGAAAAGTAATATACATTCATTGAGTGTCTATGGTCGTTTGCTTTGAAAGTTTTTGAAATACAAATTATATTTGTGGTCAGTGAGTAGGGTTCTTGGGTTACAGAAATCTCAAGAACTGTAGCAGATAATGGCGAAGTGTGGCAACCAGTAGCGTTTGATCCTATATATGATTTCATTCATTTGAAAAACACCTATATCAAATTACCACAGTCAACCACGTCTGCTTTATCGTTGCTTTCCAAATTAGCCTAGAACTCTGATATTTAAGCGTATCGAAAAGTGAAAGAGAGAAAAATGTGTTTTGAAATGGACTTGCAAAATTCAACATATTATCGTATACAGCCAGACAAAGTCAGGTATGCTAAATGTCGTTCTATTATGCTAAATACTATTAATGTTTTATGAGCATTACCATGAAGAATTCACATTTGTGGATTTCATTTCTCCGACTGGATTTGCTAGCTATATGACTTTAAGCACAAAGCACACACACGTTCATATAATACCATACAAGAAAATATTTATGTACTTTCTCGTTAAAACGAAAACATTACACGATCATTTGAGTTCAAACACAGCTTCTCTAGCGAAACGTTGTGGTAAAAACTCAAAAAGTCCACTGAACATTGCTGAATACTTAATAACCGCTAGTGACAGTAGCAAACGGTCGCTTATAATATACTACAGTCATAAAGTTAAGTTATCTTGCTTAGAAGTGGTGGCGTAGAAAGACAAAATTAGATAAAACCGTACAACAATGGTTTTTATAATAAAATAAAGCAAGAAAAACAAGTATATACGTGCATGATTTCCGTTTCCTCATGCTGCTACAACCACCATCAACAGTATCCGATTTGACTTTCTTCTTAAATATCAAGTCCACTTGTGAGACAATTCATGTGTGTTATAGATGTCTAAGTTTTGTTTTACTAACTCCTTTCTCGTTCTTGGGTTGGAACCAAATTTTATCGTTCATTTCGTTGCACTCTTTGCTAAACCATGTGTGATCTGACTAGTTTTTAGACTGCGATGGACTCATAATACGCAGATACCAAAACATGAAACAGAAATTATATGGTATGAAAC
>JAHZNG010001070.1:0-11486 GCA_027744375.1 Orchesellides sinensis
AATCATGGAAGGGAAAATGTGATTGTTTTAGCGTAATATGTCTCTTTTCCAAATCTTAATGTAATTAGTAATTACACAAAACAAGAGATGAAAGGGTAAAAATCATTAGTCTAATATACATAAACAAAGATATTGTTGTTTAAGACAACCTTTTTTACAAAGAAAAGTATAAAAACCGTTGCCGAAATTAAGAGAGAGAGATTCGGGGAAAGTAATACATAATCTAAGCGAAAAAGATAAAGAAACTCCATGTTATTTTATATGTGAACCTGGAATGTTTAATATATATAGGAACGAGTAGAGAAAAAGAATATAATAAAAAAGTACTTAAAGAAATTTACTGTCGTTTTACTTTACTTATACTCACTTCATAGCAGCTATTTATTTACGAATCCGATTTGCATGCTTCACGGCAATTGTTGCATATCAACATCGTATCCAGCGGGTGTATCAAAATTAATCACTTGCGCTTTTCAAGCAGCCTTGCCAACAAGTAGCTGTTTGGCACACAATTGCAATAACCCATTCATTTAGCAATATAGATTACGCTTTGGTCATTTATTCAACCCTAATCGTATCACAATTTCAGTTGAGCATGTCAATTTCCAGTGACAACAAATTTTCAAATTACAGAAGCAAGTGTCTTTCCTTTCATTCAACCTTATTAAGAACATGCACGAAATCCTTGGCTTAAACCATAAGCAGCAATCTTGTGAACGAACAGTAACGGCGAACCTGCTAAAGGTTAGATCTCAGCGTAAACAAAATGTAATGTGAACCACGGGCTGGCTCAGACTATCATAAGGATATGCATGCGCCTAATATATTAACTTCAAAGATCCGACACCATCTTGGTGCTTCAAATAAACCCTTCAGGTTGAGAATTTTAAACAGCAATTCAGATACAAGCTATTGCGTGGATAACTCTTGTCAACATATATAGCATCTTCAGCTTTACGTTCCCTACTAAAACACTGTAATTTTTCATTGAAATAGATTTTTGTACACTCTCATTATCATAAATAAAACCATAAATTAAAACAATACATTTTTGTATAGGTTTCAAATTGAATTGCATGCTTTGCTCCAATATTTATTCAAAAACCTACATTTACAACTCATTGCATTCCTTTCTGCGTTCATGAATCATAGTTAAATAGCAGCAACACCAATCAATCCTGCTCGATAACCCTTATGAAAAAGTAGGTTGACTGACATTTGAGTAAGGAGTTTATTACAGCTTATTGCGAAATTTATGGGACACACCTTTACTTTACCTATAACTTTCTCCCTCATTCTTAAGCGTTGGTTGTGCTCTCGGGCGACTTGACTAAAATGTATATGGCGATACTGTGAGTATTCATTTATTACGCAATTTTTTCGTCTGCAATTTTCTTGTCAAAAGTGTACTTTTATGAACCAACTTCCTCTTGATGGTTAATGCTCACAATAAAAAATGCTTATGGGCCAGTATGATGATTTCTATGTTGTAATGAATAGCACCTGCAAGGAAAATCTACCTTACACATTTCCTCTTTTACTGAAATTTGGGGAAACCAGGATGACTTGGTTTGTCTGAATTTGCCTAAAGGTCAAAGTTTATATGGCACGACACAGATGTGCCTTTTGGTCAGACTGTTTTGACATTTTGTTTACTTCAGATTACATATAAAAGCTGATGTCACCTTATGTATTTCAAATTAGTTAACTCTGCACAAGCTTAGAAATAGCTACCTACTCGGTGAGATTTCCAAGTATTTTACTTTGTCCATCCGTCGACATGAGTCTTTTTTACCAAGTTAACATTCTACTTGCTGTGTTCTTGACTATTTCTCATGGCGTGCTATGGCAAGTTTTCCATTAAATTAGTGAAACATTCAACATGATACCTAGTTATTTGTGTTAAAAATTAAACTTGTGAATTTTGTGTTGCTTCATTCAATAAACAGTGTTCCACTCAATGTCATAAAGAACATCCTTGGCCGAAATCCTAGGATAACAGGTGGAGTCATCTCACCACTTTCCAGAGCCAGATGTCCTGGCCCCTTCCGATCAAATCAAGTGTTGGCTACAATTGGGGAGCCATATTGTGAAGGAACTGTTACCACGGATGTGTTAAATGTAAGGTCTGAGCCGGATACGAGTTCTAGGATTGTCGGCCAGCTATCTGAAGGATTAAAACTGACCTTTACCGACCGCGTGAGAGGGACTAGTGTGAGAGGAAATACGGGATGGCTCAAAACAGCTCATGGATATGTTTCTGNGTCTGAGCCGGATACGAGTTCTAGGATTGTCGGCCAGCTATCTGAAGGATTAAAACTGACCTTTACCGACCGCGTGAGAGGGACTAGTGTGAGAGGAAATACGGGATGGCTCAAAACAGCCCATGGATATGTTTCTGCATATTATATCAACTTATTAGATCCAAAGCCATCTTGGTGCTACAATAGTGAAAAATAAGTACGCATTATGCCCCGCTTTGAATTATGTTCATGTTTGTATGTATTTTATTTTATTACTTGTCAATAACAAAATCAATTAAATGCGCTTTATATTGCTCCAATGCATAAATTATAAGAATATCGGTCAGAATTGTTATTCATTTCAGTTTTCCGTGCTTACAAATTGGATTTCGTGCTCTTATGTAATATTGCCGAATTCCTTAATTATTTCGTATATTCGTAAATATTCAGGACAGTTCAAAAACATTAGATAAGCTTATGTTTAGATATTACATACGTAAATTTTCAGCTTAAACCGTTTCAATGCCCCTACATCCTGGTATTCATAATCCGTTACTCCCTTTCTACCAACATTTGCAGTCTTATTTTGTAGTTTTAGCTAGTTCCATTTTATCCTGGTTTTTTTTCCACCAGACCACAGGCAATATTCATGATTAATTATGACTAGCACACATACACAACAAAATGGTTGTAGTAAAACGAGTTTTATGAAACCTGAAGCATTCAAGGTTTTCCTAGTAATAGTAGATCAATATAAATATAACCGAGTTTGTGGTCATATTATAATATTTTCTAGGTGTAGAAAGGCTTTTTTCAATTAAAAGCTAGATATAAAATGACATGCCGTTACGAATCATTTGAAAGTTATTCTTCATCTTTGTCTGCACAAAGGATTGTTTCTATACTTTAACCATAAACATTCTACTTGCATAGCAATATCTTCAATCCAAATTAATTCTAATACAACTATGGGCTTAAACTACTTTTTTATAATCTGTACTTTACTCCTGACCATTTATAGTGTGTTATGGTAAGTTAAATTAACATGATAAATACTCATAGTAGAGTTTTTCTCATTGAACATACATATTACCGTACCGTATAAAACAATGTATGTCATGGGAATATGCCAATATACGTCGTGTTTCCTGTTTTCTGAAAAAGTCAAGACGAGCCAGGTGCACGATGGATGCCAAGTCCGCACTTCCAGGCTGGTCGGGCAGGGGCAAGAGTAAAATACCTGATTATCCATGGTATGCTTATATCCTAATTTTGAAACGCAATGAATTTTTGTTGTGGTAAGTTTTATTATTTGAAACGCATGTTTGGTTGGGTAGGTACTGCTGGAGGGTCATCCGCTGCGGGTGTTGGAGCATGGTTCCAAACCCCAAGCTCTAAAGCAAGTACTCATTACATAGTGGATCAACAAGGAAATGTTGTGCAATCCGTTCGGGAAAGAGATACGGCCTGGGCAAATGGAAGAATTGAGCCTGGAGCGGATTCATGTAATATAATTACTTACATGTACATTTTATTTTTAATTCTGTGAAAAAATCAAATTTTATATAACAAATGAAACTGTCATCGTTTTACTAACAGGGTGGAAATCTAACCCTAATCCCATCACCATTTCAATCGAGCACGTGAAGTCTGCCACAGACAACTCTAATCAGTTGACTGCAGCACAAAAGAGGGCTTCTTTTAAACTTATAAAGAATATCATTGCGAGAAACCCTGGAGATTAAACGGGTTCGAGCAGACAGCAATGGCGGAATCACAAGACATTATTCCATCTCTCCAATTTCCAGAGCGAGATGTCCTGGTCCCTTTCCGTGGAATGAAATGTTTGCCGCTATTGCGTAACGACATATGATTTACAAGCTCTTTATCTGTCGAAAGCTAATAATACACACACGCAGTACGCATTTTTATTAAAGCAGCGAAAACGACCAGCAAGTCTTTTCGTTTTTGTCTATGGTAGGCTTAATCCATATGAAAGGACATTTAACTCGCTTAAAATGTGTATTTTATAAATGTTTTGTTCAATAGAAATACATACATAAAAATAACATCAAAGTCTATTTTTAAGTTTGTTTTTAATGCAAGATAGGTACTTCAGACATCACTTTTGGATCCCTATAGTTCCCACGGGTATCCCTGGCATTTTATACTTATGATGCAGTTGTTTAACAAAAAAATCTTTAATGATAACCTATGTAGGTAAAAATGTACTATTTCGCTAACGATTTTCACTGAAATGATTTATTCAAGAGAATATAACTTCCAATCTTCATATTAATATTGGTGATTTCATCTAACGTACATTTGACAAGTATATACCTACTTGTTATCTTAATGGTCACAGTAAAATCTGATATACCAGAATGATTCTGATGACACCGTACTCTACTACATGTTTTTGTATATTATGTATATATTCGGCATCTGTATTACATACGTACTTTCTTTTTCCCTGAAATTCGAGAAATCAGCTTAAAAACGTAATTTGTTACAGTGCCGTTTCAATCAAAGTTTACATTGCTCACATCCCCTTTTGCGTCGTTAGTTAAATTAATAGACTACTGATATTAACTGTACCCAATTCAGGTCTTGTATAATTGGCACAATCCTATTTTTGTTGACTGGATATCTTTCATCTTTCCCATTCAACGAAAAGAACGTCAAAGACTTATCGAATTTGCCAAGGCAGGTTTTTCCCTTAACTATGACGCGCAGTGCAAACAAAGAACATCAGTATTTGTGCTTTTACGTTATTTATATAAAGCCATTGCCATTCTTTTTCTAAGTACTTAATTCCATCCAGCCAAACAGGGAACTACGACCGTGAACAAGAAAAGTTAAAAATACTGAATTTATCTGCTGCCGTGTTTGACATGAGTCATTGCCAGGTTAGAATTTTATTTGTTGCGCTATTAGCGTTTTCTCAGAGCGTGTTCTGGTAAGTTGTCAATCATCTAAAGTAAATATTTCATTTAAATGATTATAGTTCCACAATTAACTTAGCTTAATTGGTATTTGTTAATAACAGTCAACATGATGTGATATGCATTCCAATCAACGTCCTCAAGAGGATTCTTGCTCAAAACCCTGGGATGACCATAGTCTGGGCAGACATCAAAGGTGGCATCATTCCACAAATTTCCAAAGAAAAATGTCCAGGTCCCTTTCCAATGAATCAAGTATTTTCCGCTGTTGGAGAGCCATCCTGTGAAGGAACAGTTACCGCTGACATCTTAAATATTAGGTCTCAGCCGAGCACAAGCTCCAAAATTGTCGGCAAGCTGTCTAAAGGATTAAAGGCAACTTTTAGTGAACGCGTGGGAGGGACAAATGTGAGAGGAAATACGGGATGGTTTAGAACTGCTCACGGTTTTGTTTCTGCATATTACATCAACTTAATCGATCCGAGACCATCTTGGTGCTACAAATGATAAATAAGCAACACAAAATGAGTACATAATACTAATACTTATTTGTAATCATGTATCTTGTTATGGGTTGATTTATTAAGCATGCATGTAAAAATGCAATGATAATAAAAACCGTACCGAAGTTGAAGTCAAAGATAGAAAATAAAGAAACACACCAAGATGCTCTTCTCTATGTTAATTAATTTAGTTGCATGTTTCATTGTAATAGCGATCAAATTCACTCCAATTTCATTCCAATCACAGCACTCTCCCTGGTTTTCATAATTCATTTTCAGACATCTGAGGTTGACATTTCGTCTTTTTAGTTCATTCATCTTTCAAGAAACTAATATTTTCTGGCTCTACATGTTTTCATCTCAAAAACCTAATGGGCATAAAATTTCAATTTATTTGTTATTTTCATTTTACCATGGTGCTAATCAACACTATGGCTGTTCTCAATTCAAGCCTCAGTGGGAGCAACTGTGTTCGACGTGGAAATGATAGCTGGCACTCATTTCTACCTCTTGATTATAATCCAGGTTAAAACTGTTTTATTATTCTATAAGTAGATTTATTATTTTTTAACTATTAAAAACAACAAATCTTTTATGTTTAACTTTCCAGCTCAAGTTCCCGTGAGAATTGAGGCTGATGGGAGGTCATTGCCGGTGAAAGTATATTGTGCAGCGAGCGTGCGAACGGTGGCTCCAATAGGTACTGCTGAAACCGAATTTAGGTACATTTTTGTGTATATAAATCAATTGTAAACGTATATATCATCCTCTAAAACCCAACGCTATCCTCATATATTATCGTATTCCCTTTGAATAGGGTTAACATGAGACTTACTCTGAAGTGGATTGATAACAGGTTAAAAACCTGCGACAGTTCAGATATCTCTGATTTTGATTCGGACAAGGTTTATTTTCCACCGGAAGCAAGTAAGCAGGTGTGGCTGCCCAATCCATACATTACCAACTCAAAGCATGCAGAAATCAAACGACTAGCTGGGAGACTAATGACTGTCGCTGTGGATTCCAACGGTTGGGTTACATTTACCTCAGTCATAAATGTCACTGTAGCTTGTGCAATGAGCTTCAACTGGTATCCACTGGACATACAAATTTGCCCAATGCATTTTGAAAGCTGTAATAAAATAATCTTAAACTGACAAACTTTACTTATGTGCAGAATTATCCAAAGTAACTTGATGATTTATTTTCTAGTTTCCTACGACGCCTCTTTAGTGGATTTCCAATGGCTTTCCACCAAACCATTTGAAGTTATTCCAAAACGGTTGATACAGTTTGAGGTGTCGCCAGATCTCGTATTTAGCCGCACATTAAACTATAGGAAAGCCTTGGGTATGTTTTGTACCATGCTTTACGTCTACCATGCTTTATTCTGTGTGAATAATTATTGCAATGTGGTTTTAAAGCAAGAAACTTTACAACAATAACCGTCTACTTTAAATTCGACCGACTGTTTGGAAGCCACATGATAAAAACCTTTGTTCCATGCTCCCTGGTCGTTATCCTGAGTTGGTTTAGCTTTTGGCTTGAGTTGGATGTAACCTCGGCTAGGGCCTCTCTTCTCATGACTGCAATGCTGACCCTTGTAATGCAGTTTTCTGGGTTAAGAGCTGACCTTCCACAAGTGGCATACGTTAAAGGTACATCTGATAAAGTGTTTAGCGTTGTAATTAATATTGCTAATTATAATTTAATTAATAGCTGTTGACATCTGGATGTTTGGCTGTATGCTCTCTATTTTTGCTGCCATGGCGGAGTTTGCCTTAGTAAAAGTGTTGTATGCCATCACTGAGAAGATCCGAAAACAAAACTTGGTCCAGTCAATGTTACCTTCAACAGAGTCCCAGGAATTGGTTTTCTATCCGAATGAGGTAGACGATTTCAAAATATTTGTAACTCTGCTCTGATTTTGTAGGATAGATACTATCATTTATTTATTTTTTTACAGATTTTGTATTCAATTGGCGTTTCAAGTCGACCTTTGCATGCACGCCAGTTTTCAGAGGAAACCGGAAGCTACAAGAAGAAACGACTTGGTTCTGTTGTCTTGTCTGGGAGAAGTGTGGCAACCAGTCATTTACCTAAAGTTGACCTGCATACCATATTTGGAATACGAGTTCCTCTCGTTTGGACCGGTGGTACTACTACTGCTGATGATGAAAATGTCGATGAGAATACACTCCAGCCAAGAAAATACGTATTGTGGAGGGAAATTGATGTTGTGTCAAGGCAACTCTTCCCAACCATTTTCTTTCTATTCACTTCTGGATACTGGATTGTGCTTGCGGTGTTTAGTAGACTTGATCACTCATATTCCAAATAGATTAAAAAAGTTTCAGGATAATATTAGACCTTATATATATATATTTCTAATGTACCCGTCCCACTTTGCCCCAAAAAGGATTTTCTTAATTTCTTACAGGAATTCGAAGTGAGATATTTATAGTCTATGTATATAGAATAAAGATAGCATAAAATGCTTAAACTAGCACAAGAAACACATCTGCTATTCATTCAGGGTTGAGATATTTATACATTTCTGCGCACATGTAGAATGCAGTCAATAATTTAATTAGCAGTGTATCGCGAAGAACGCTAAATATATATAACATTCATGTACAAATATATTTGTATGCAGGAAAATACTACTTCCTTTTCTGTAACCTATCCCTATCCATTTTTTCTGCTATTTCATAATGATCATTTGACTTTTGTATCCATGAATATGATAAATGTATTTTATGTATGTATGGTCTTCCGCACTTTACACAACGTACATATCTTTTTCATTCATTCTGACATATCTGCTAACCCAAACGCACAATTGGAATGCACCTCGTCCGATCTGTTCGTTGATGACCTTGGAATTATTTCAAAGCGTAGTAAATTTGATGGGTAGAATTTATTTCCAGTTTTTATTTCAAGAACAGCCAATATTATTAGTAAAATTGTATTTAAATTATTTTCTACATTGCAAGGACATCAGGCTACCACCCCTTTAAAAAATTGTCCTCTCTCCGCCTTTCAAATATTGTCTTTGTTGTTGTATTCCGAAAACATGGTTGCCTGCAAACACGGACCTGGACTTAGTTTCCTCGTTATAGTCACAGTGGGAGACGTTCTTCCTGATAATGGCAGTTGAGGTTCCAGGTGTGGTCCGGTCACGGTCACAATTGGAGTTTCCACCATTGTCTTTTGAACCTCCTTTCTCCTCCCACTCAGATTTATTATTGAGTGACGCTTATCCTCTAGATTGTTAGAGGCGGCTGTAGCTTTGCAGTTTGAGCATGAATAAACTTTTTGAAGCTCCCTCAGATAACTGTAGCCAATAAGAAGGCCAGTGACTCGATAAATCGTGAAAAGCATGTCGGGAATGCAACGGTACCAAGACGAGCCGTAGACTAAATTGATTAAAACGATGATTTTGAACACGGCTACGATCACGAGCCGGATGTTAAACCATACTTGGCATTTGTTGGGATTTCTCTGAATCAAACAGGAATTCGTTAATACGAATGCATTTATTTCATGAATTGATAATAGATTGTATTAATTAGTGGAAATAGTTCACCGATTTAACTCCATCAAGAAAAATACATGAGATGATGAAGTCAACAATAGTCAGAAACATTATGATAAGCCACACGCCCATGTCTTCAGCCACGTCCTTCTTTTCTGTCATTTAAAAATACATACTTAAACTCCTTTTGCAAACCTCCTTGCATTTTTTACAAAATGATCAGTATTTTTTGCTTACGGCGGATCGTTGTGTAAAACTGCTGCCTTGTCCCAAACACATCATCAGTGATTTCATCTAAAACTCTTGTGGCGTTTTTTTCACTCCCGACGAATTCAAACGCAACCATGAGACTCGAGCCGAGAACAAATAAGATGAGTAGAATGGATGTGAAAATCTGGGAGAAAAGAGTATTCTTAAAAAATGGCGAGTTTCTCTTTAAAACTAAAAAGAAAATCTTATCTGTTGTCTGATTTCTTACGACGTCAATGATAGCCACGGTAATGGCTGCATGGTGGTACGATCCCGTCCGGCATTATCACAAAACTACACAAATTCTTCATTTTGAAAAAAGGTTTGGGAAGTCAGAATTCCACTTTGGTTTTGAGTCTTTCAACTTGTGTCTGTTTCTCACAGGTTTTAAAAGTGGACTAAAAAGTCATGTGCTGAAAACCAGCATCTTGTGTGGGTTGGTAATTGAAACATTCCAGTTTTGTCCCATTGGAACAAATTAACACCTTTTTCAGAAATAGGTTTTTGCGCATGCTAGTATTGATAATTTGTATTTGTACAGCAGCATAATTCTTGTAATTTTAACGCGACTTCATTTCTCTTGCTCAAAACCTGTTCATAAGCAAGCTCATATTATTGTTGGTTTACCATAATGAATTATTCTGCATTCTGTACAATTGCAGTTTCTATGTGCACCAACGTCAAGTGTCATTACGATAATATGTGAACACATCTGTAACAACTAATTTTTTCAATTTGCTTGATATGCTTTCCGCGTTCCATTAGTATCTTGATGATTACTTTTATAAGGTATCTTCAGATATATAATGATGATTCATATAATGACTAGTTTAGTTTTCATGATTTCTTGCATACATTTGAAGAGAAAAGGTATATGCAACAAGACACAAGTTAACACCAGTCCAACGTTGGTTTTTACTTACTTCTTTTAAGTTATTGCAGTTTTTCAAATGAAAAATCTAATTTGATGTGAAAAGTCAGATAATGCAAATGAATAGATAAAATATGCATACATTTACTATTGTACATGCGAAATGCCCTCGAACATGGACATAACATCGAACAGTATAAATCTGAGGTTAACAAGTATAACAACAAACGTATTCGGACAATATGAATCGTACAAAAATATAGCCAAAACAAAAAAACCAAGCATCGAATTGAATTTTCTCTCATTCGTTTGTAAGAAACGGACACAAATAATGAAAATGGGGTGTTCGTAGGAGGATAATAAACGTTGATAAATATATATTTTTTGCTTACCCGCTTTTATTTAGCCTTTTCATCTGGCAATCTCTGTGCCGTTTCGAGAAGACTCGAGGTAAAGCTACATAATATAGGGATTGAAGATCATCATACCTTATATTGTGAGGTATATCTTTTTTAAGGGCCTATCTCCTAAATCAGGAAACAAAGAACCGAATATACATAAACTAGTAACTGATAAAGTGGAAATGGACAAGAAATTGTGAAATAGGAAAATCAGTTATAGTAATACACGATAGGACCAGTTTGGCCCATCATTTTACATTTGTAATAATCTGCCAGTGGTCGGTGTTACGGTTATAAGTTTTACTATGTTTCTTGTTTCTTAATATCTGAAATCTTTACAATCTTTACAAATAAATTATTTTGGCGTTAAAAGCAGTTTTTGCCAGTATATTGCTTCGTGTTAATTTTTTTGGTTCAACCAATTTTAAAAGCAAAATATCATTCTGTTACGGTTTGTGGACAATATAATATACATTAAGACAAAATGAATCGAAAATGGGGTGCTGTTACGGATCGAGTGTTTAAGTGTGAACGTTGCAATAAGTGCTACACAGCAAAACAAAGTCTGCAAATTCACCTGAGAAGACATTTAAATGATATGATACACAAGTGTACGTTGTGACGGGAGTCATATAAAAATATAGCTTATAGGCTTAAGCCTATGTAAAATCACATTCATACCCTCAGTCACTCACGCATTCATTCTATCCATTCATACCAACAATCATGCAGATAA
>JAHZNG010001071.1:0-11581 GCA_027744375.1 Orchesellides sinensis
TGAGCATTAGAATTCGCTTTTTAAGGAAATTTCTCCATTAACGACAATGTTAAAAAATCCTTAAAAAGCGCATTCTAATGCTCAAAAGCTCAAGTATAAGTCTGGCTTAAAGGTTTGAGTTGAAAACGGGTGGTAATTGTCGGACTGGAACCGGTCAGATCTTTTGGAGATCTCTCATCTAAATATTTAGTTTCTTGTACTTTTGTGTGACAGTAAATTTTCTTCCTTTCTTTAACATTGTTGTAAGTCAAATATTGTTCTTCATCATCAGACTTCCCCTGCAACAACTCTTGTGCCCCAACCACGCCCCCACTTTAGTTTTATTACGTAGCCCTTGTACAAAGCATTTCATCTGTCTAGGGATTTATAAAAAGGTTCCATCACCTTTTCACTCCTGGGCACATGCTATTTAACTGATGGCTTGGCACGTTTGGACAAAACAACACCCAATTGATTGCATTACTATCTTGGTATACTTGTGTTTGAAGGACAGGCGCTGCTCTACCTGGCATAATATTTTCTTCCCTTAATGTCCCTCCTAATGGGAAGGTGATTGACTTTAACCAGAAAAAACTTCCCTCAATGTACACCGGCAAAACCGTGTGGGTATTATTAACCAAAAAATTACTTTTAAACGGGTGCTCTTAAAATTCACTTTTTTGGTCAGTAACAACTATAAGTAAATACTCATTATAGCCAAGTATGAACTGTTATAAAATTTAATGATTTTGACTGAACGATGAATACAGTTACCACAATAGTACAAAGCTAGAATTATAATATGTTTTAATAGGGATTCACAAATCTCTTAACTTTTCTAATCCCCTCGTTTTACCACAAAAAGTCAGACACATTTATGCCTTTAGCTTTATGCACTAGTGCATATTGCTTACATACAATTTATCATGATCGCCTACAGACATAAATGACCAAGCTAAAGTACACATAATAAAGCTAAGTAAATACAACGGTCCAGCAGTCATACATTCATTTACGGAGTCATCATCATCAGTCAGGCTCGAGTGAGAGACACCCTCAAAAAAAGGCACCCACCACTTATCATCTAAAAAGTGGGGAAAGGTCTAGCCGGAAAATGATTTGCTTTTAAAGGATGGAGCCTTTTATAGCTCATTTGTTTGTGTCTGCGTATTTTGGAAAGTTTTTGTTTTAAGCTGGCTGTGGATTTTACAATTATTGTATGTAAAACCAAAAGGCTCAGGTTTGTTCCTCGTTGGTTCCCCTTCTATTTCTCGTACCAATTTCAATATAACTATTTAAAAGACAATTAGGTAAAGTCGAGTTACATACTACATTCCATTCTATAATGTAATTCTACACATCTGTGAAACAAATCCTGATTGTGAGTTCCAAAATTTCACTATGCAAATTACAGTTAAACACAAATTCTACCATGGGGGTTAAGTGTGTGAAAGAGATGTGTGCTCCATTACGCGGCTTGAAAAGATTTTGCAGTCAAAGTCAATAACATCAATTTAAAACACATTAAAACCATCAGACAAATTGCATTTCTGGAAATAGAAATTACACATGTTTAAATGAAATATACATGAGAAAGCACCTAATGAAATAGGATCACCTATACGTAGCAGAAGGCTAGGAAATACGTTATAAGTACATTTTATGAAGTGTACAAATAAAACCAGTCATTTTAAATCATATCCAAAAAACCCGAACCAGTATTTTCTCAAGACCAGGAGCTAGATATAAGTGATCATTAATTTTATAATGTGTGGTTAAAATGTGAGCTACACGGAATGAAACACACATGGCATCTGTTTGTAGCGATGTGATGATAATAAACATCTATCATTTTGTCGTGTCAGTAGCCAAATATGCATATGTACAGTCATACAAAGTTAATATACATAAATATTATGCATGTCTTTAACATCATTGTTATCAAATTCTCAAGGACTCCCATCATCCACTAAATAAGCTACTTCATTAATGGTTCTAACAACCTCAATTTCTTGTGAAAGGATAGTGGAAACTATGTTATTAAATCCCCCTGAAAATATTGAAGATTGAAGACTAACGTATATGTATGTACATCTGTGTAAGTACACTTTTGGAGTGAAAACCTCAGAGTGGAATTATCATTTCATTAGCGCAATAACACAGCAGCCGCACATCTGAATTTTAGAAATACCGTCAACAACCGTACAATTTTATGTGAGTGTGAAGGATAAATAGATGGAAGCTTTACATGGCAAGTGAAGTAGCTGCTGGTACGATTTTCCAATGAAACTGATTAATTCTGACAAAGGGAATCATACGATACATAAATTTCCCCACTTGAAAAGTAGCAGACAGACATGCAAGCAATAATGTAATAGAATAGTTTATGTACACATGTTATGTTACTCTTTCGGAATGGGTCAACAAACAAGGAGGGAACAAGTTGAAAACAACTACTATTATCAAAAGGTGCAGATGTAAAACTTAATTTAGACCAACAATATCTTTCCTCTCCATTTATGACGTAACTCTTTTGAGAAGGAACAACTTACACAGTAGCAAAGAGCAATTCGTCAAAATATATCATTGTATCATTTATTACCCTACCGCCTGCGATAGGCAGAGTGCCATGTTTAGGCGATGTAAAAATGAATATACTACATAATGTAGTTCACTCTCTTTTTACAACAATGAATATACTATGTAGGTTGTAAACAAGCTGTTGCTTCCTTCTTGCTATTTTACACAAACATATACATAGATGCAACAGTTTCTTAAGCTATCTTCTATTTTGTTCATATTTATATCGAAGGAGAAACAAAATCTGTCTTTAAGCGTTTGTACTTTTCCGTTAGTCTGTCTGTCCAACTTATGATTGCTTGATTATACGATTTGCCAAATATCGCGCCCTTGGTAATTGGTAAAGTACTTATTGTGAAATGAATATCATATCCGTGATTTTTAGTCTAACGATCAAATGATCCTACCGTATATATTTTTTTCGCTATGTTCATCAAAATTCTTAGCCTTCTACGAATTGGCATTTTCAAAAGTTGCAACCGAGGCAATGGTTTCAATGATAGTTTGCGCTATTTACATTATAGTTATAAACCGTTTGGACGGTTTATTTTTTCGGTATTGAATTGAAAGCCATTACATTTAATAATATTAAAGTAATTTCTGTGAGACTTATTTCAACTTTATAATTTCTATAATTGGTCAATTTCTCCACAAAATTACATTACTTTCTTGTCTGCTCTCGGAATAAATTGGATAAAATAGCTTTTTAAAAGGTAATGAGTAATGATGCATGATGATACATAATAATATTCAATGTTAGATTTGTGTGACTAGACTGCGTGAATGTAAATCAAAGATAGAGACTGAGTGTCTATCCACCTAATTTAATATTAGCTTCAGTCTTGTCCACAAAGTAAATGCTTTCTCTACTTTATTTAGTTTACAGTAGCAGTGTTATTACTGTAAATTGTATTTATTAAACAGCTACTTGAGATATTAACATCATAATCATCCAATTCAATAAGGGGAAAAAGGCCGACATTAGAAAAATCAGACTTATACACGAATATTTGGATAGGAGACAGCAACTAATCAGGATGCATTAATCTAGCGGTCTAAATGTACCGAATCATTGTAAAAACTGGTAAGTCTCTTTTATACTTAACCTCTGGATGCATTAAATTACAATACAAATTACATCACGACTATACCGTACGACTTTCAAATATACATCTTTACGAAGCGTAGGTACATATCACATGGATGTGTCTGAGCACTCCTAATTTCATTCAAACTGATCGATTATCGGAACTAAGACTGCTCCAGAAATACTTGAGAAATATTCAGAAAATTTATTGTAAGCATAGGCATTCATGCACAGTCTCAAAATTAAAGTACATAGCTACATTTTTATGTGTACATCATACAAATATTACGGTCCAAATATTTAGGTATAATGTTTGTAATAAACTTAATGCATGTTACTTTCTTGCTACATGCACAATCTCAAAATTAAAGTACATAGCTACATTTTTATGTGTACATCATACAAATATTACGGTCCAAATATTTAGGTATAATGTTTGTAATAAACTTAATGCATGTTACTTTCTTGCTGCTATCATTTTTGTTACAATTTTATCATTTTGTAGCTTTTCCCGTACTTTGACTGCAATGATGATTATGATGGCGACTTTTCTCTCTAAGATAATACTATCAGGATGATACATAATAGAAGACAAAATATCACCGTCTTCCTCACTGGCTCCTTCCTGTCTTTTACCGATAGCTCACACTGGTACTTTAACATTAGTCTAAGTCTAACTAATACTGGTTCCTTTTTTTGCGGTTTGATGTACAAGATGATGGTGTATTTTTTTCTTTGGGAGACTACCAGATTTTTATTTCTATAAACAGTCAGCAAGTAGTGTAAGTATGTATATTACTTCCATTACCAGAAAAAAAGTAGCCGACAAGACGTCGCACCCACCACCGTCAAGTCGGAGACAGATGGATGACTTACGTTCACTTACTTACACATCCTCTACCTTTTTTCTGGTCAAGACAAACATAAAAAATCGTAATAATCCTTTTTTGCCTTGTGTGTCGGTCAAATAGTTACAAATTTACATATATACATGTTTCTTTACTCCCAATGACAATCTTCCTTCAACTGAAACTGCTACCGTGTAGGATGTAATGTAAAAGGAAATACGAGTATTACCATGAAGTTTTAAAGACCATCGTCTATATGACAGCGTTGACGCCGAGATCGTCATCTAGTCATCATAATCATCAATAATCATACTAATCAGGAGAAATATAAGTAGCACCATTATTGTATGTCCCAGAGTAGACTCTCTCTCTCAACCACACCACATCGGATTCTGTCCCGCCAGTGGCCAATTGTAATATATGCCTTTCGCCAACCGTAATTTCATTCACCTGACGATCAAATTAAGGTAATTCTACACCTGCATGGAAGTTTGTAGTAAAAAAGGGGTAATAGCGTGTGTGTATCATTGTAAAAGTCGCCCAGTCATATTTTTTGGTGTGTAGTAAAAGAGAAAAGAATGACAAAAGGAGCACAAGCTGTTATGTATTTCTTGGATAGCGTCATGGTACACGCATAATTACGGTAGTAGTAGAGTTTAGAGTAGTAAAAGTTGTAGCATAGTATTAAAGTACGTACGTACACATATTACGCGGATGTTGAATATTGAGATTTACTACAACAACTTTTTTTTACTACTACGCTACGGCTTGTTTGGTGTGTCTCGTACGGACTCAATTAAGGTTTTTTGGCAAGGCAGAAAAATTCCGGTGGCTCCAGGCTCTATGGCGCCGCACTTATAAAACATGTATGATGCGAGTACACACTACACAAATTCGTTATGTATGTACAACATACCGTAAAGTATGTAGGTATATGCGTATTTGCATATAAACTCATACAACACACACACACAAACGGTATTTCATTTTATTCAGTGATTTGCATTCAATCTTGGTTTGTATTTTTTAAATGTTGGGTATTGTTGTTTCCGAAACGATATATGTAATATGATACAATGCAGAGTACAGCCTTCACACAATTGTAAGAAAAAGTGTACCCTAAGTATAAAATCATAGTTTGTAGACTCATTCATTCTGGGACATGTTTGTGCAATGAGCTTGCATGCCTAAGGTTTTCGATTTCCCAGCGTTTTTTATGAATTTCCATTAGTTGAAGTTGAGTTGCACAAAACCATTAAATCTAATTTCTCTTCCTAATTCTACTGCAGATATTTCTGACATGATGTTATGATAGAACCTAGCTTCCCGTTATTTCCTCACCTTGTTTTTACATACATTTTGCAGGTTATTTACTGCTCTGAATGTCGTGGCTCATGGTACGGTAGTAGAGTAAATTGCAATCGATCAGTAGACAACGTAAACAATTATCATGTATGCATATACTACATAAGTATTTTTCATAGTTTCTGTCGCCATCGTAGGGTCCAGAAAATACCTGAGTTTTTTCCGTGTCCTCGTTTTCTTTATTTTCATGGGTCTTGTCATGCAATCAAGTAATACAACTACCCTGAAAGAGGTTATTTTTCGGGGAAAATTGTGCTTTTGTGAAATTATTCAAATCAGTTAGCTTCAGGCGAAAGTTACATTGTACTAGAAAGGATAATTAGTAGAAGCTGATTAGCTGAATGGAAAATAGCATTTGCGTGCAAGCATTCATCATTTTAGTAAAGCTTGAATTCTGTAAATGATGTTTGTAACTTGTAAGCATCACCATTTCTGCTTTTATGTTCACTTATTTGTTTGTTTCGACTCATTTTCCTATGCAGTCCTTTTGAATAAAAAAGGAAATGCTTGGAATACATAGATTTGCATAGATTTTAACTGTATTTTTTACTTTCATTTAATACAGCAAAAAGTACATTCATTTTTCATAAATGTCGAGTATGTCTGCTAATTACCTAGGATTTCCTTGGCTTCAACTTCCGTAATTTATTTGCATGTACGATAAACCATTATTCATGCATATTATATCATTTATTGATTTGTATTTCAGATTATCTTCACTGGTAATCAATCCAATAGCTTCAAGTTATAAGAATGTGTGCTACCCATTCATCATAGTCATGTAAACTTAGGCTTATGCTAGGATTCATCCTTATGTAGCGACGTAATGTACATACCTAATGTTTGTAGATTGTTGACATAAAGGTATTTATTCGTTGTTTGACTGATGTGCGGCTTATAGTTTTAAATAAAACCAACAGGCATTTGCCAAAACAAATTGATTACTCTGCAAATTGGTAATGATTTTTGGAAAGACTGCTCAAAATGAGATTGCGGATATGGGATAAATAATTGGGTTCAGTTACCTTGCATAACCCACGAGCGATTTGTAAACGTAATAGATATGGTTAGCTTCCAACTTTTAGCCTTTCCAACCAAGCTTTAGAACGTTTGTTATCCAATAGTATGTGATACATCGAGTCACCCATTTGCATATGCATTTTCTAGGAGTCTTCCTGATTCGATATTATTTGTGATGCTTCTGAAATATGCCTGTGTTGTGAAAAAATCCCGCATATGACCGAAAGAGAAAGGGACCAAATATGCCTCCACTTAAGTTGAATACCGAAAGCATAACAAATTATGGGAAGTCGAGTTTTGCATTTATTCAAAAATCTATTGAAATAAAAGAGGAAGCAAATAAAGTTGTGAAACGAAGCGTAGAGAATGAAAGAAGGAAAAAAGAGCCACGCACAAAGGGCCTAGACTTGCAGACATCAGAAACGGAGACAGGACAGACGCCAGTCTTCGGATGGAAGAAGAGGAACATTACAAGCTTCTTGTACTATGTGTGTATATAATGCTCGTAGGTTGTAAAGATTTGTGAGGATTGAATAGCACGGTTACATATGATATGTACAAGTACACATATAAATTATACATACATTTCAAGGAAGAAAAATTGTACAAGCTGCCGTTTCATTGCGTAGCTTGTAATAACAATAAAGAATAATAAGGATACGTGTTATAATGTTACGGGTAAGTAGCAGAAGAGTACCAGCATAGCAGCAGTAATCTGTCTTGAAAACTCTTTTTCTTAAATAAGCCCATATTTTTTCTTCCTTTTTTTTCTTTTCATTATCATTGCTAGACTAATTTTTGGTCTTTTTCATGAGAAACAACAAATTGTTATTACGTATTTTTCGTCAATCCTTTTTCCTAAGAAGTAATAATAATAATAAGTAAGCATCAGAGAGAAAAGAGAAGCAGACGTCTCACTAAAAGATGAGGATATCTCATATCATCATTATGTATTATTCCCATACAAAGAGTCCTTCGACTACAAAAACAGCAGAAGAGCCATTTGCGTTTTGGATTCTCATCATCCTCATCATCTTTGTCTCCCATTTTTATGCTGTTTTGAGAAAAAAGCAAGCTTATCATCATCAGCCGACAGAACTGATTCTTAAGAACAAAAAAGCAAACAGTTGTATAAATGTATAGCATTTTTTTAAATTGAAGCCACTGTAACAGTTTGTTTCAGCCGGAGTTACAGTTTTGGCTCCTAAATTACTCTGTGAACACGTCAGTCTTCATCATCTAGCTGCCTCTGTGCAAACTTGTCCTTATCTTATGTATTTTCTGTGTATATCCTGATCCGTGTCCGACGACGGGATGATGGACTCTAAACATTTTCTCCCCGACATCATACGATTCTTTCCTGTCTCCTACTATTACATTACACAGAGAACTGAGCTGTGATTGCAAAAGGGCAACAAACCTTTTGTTCTCTCTACCTTAAATTCATCATCATCTTTGTATGTAAAATTGCATTCAAGAATTAACTTAGATAATGCAATGCCATCGTTTAAAGTAAAGAAACTGATGAAGATAGTGTGTGTGTTAAAAGAGCAATTGGGACGAGGGAAAGGAAATGGATGATAAAAATGACAGAATGGAGAATATGGGTTATTCGTGTAATACACGTATTACGCAATTTCTTTAAGCTGTCTCCTCTTAAAAACGGCGACAGTCTACTTTCTCGTATTTGCCTTTAGTTTTGTAAAACACTTATATTTGCTTGTCCTAATGATGAGAATAGTGATGGGAAGGTGCTTCCCAAACCTAGTAATGGCTGCAGCTGTTCTGGTATTGAGAGGTGGGTAAATGACGTTTTCTCTGTAATTTGTTTCTGTTGNAAATGACGTTTTCTCTGTAATTTGTTTCTGTTGGAGCCTGGTTTACTTTGTTTTATATGAAGGCTGGCTACATTACTTCCCGTGTTTTAGGTTTTGAGTAGTAGATTGCTGGTTCCTATTTCCAAGATATATGCATTGTTATTTTATATAAATCATCAGACTTACCAAGCATTTCCCATAAATGCACATAATTTAATTAAGTGATTTAAAAAATCCGAAATGCAATTTCAAATCCATACAAAATTAGCATATGCGCAACAGGTCAAAGGACATTTCTCCGCTATGCTCTTTCCCTCGTCACCGATCCCCTAACGAAGAAACATGAGATTTTACTACGTATGTAAAAAAACAAAGGCAATGATGATTGGAACGATAAAGTTCATTTTCATCCTGGGAAGACGACATGTTACAGCATGGCTAAGGACCAGAGCTGCAAGATGAAATAATAAGATAAAATTTTTTTGTTACAGTACCCACCTACTCAAAGGAAAAGTCGGTAGATATCATTGAGACGTCAGATGTGTGTACAAGATGCTCATTTAGATTTAAGCAGTAATGACAAGGACAACACAACATAACAGTAGACATAAAAATCTATATCAAGCATAGAGGTTCATCTGAAGACAACAGACCTTTTAGATTTTTCTGTATGGGTTTTACTTGCCAAAGGATAGCTCTCAACGTCCTCTCAGACTTGCTTTCAGTTTAAAAAATGAAGCTTCCTCATGTGGAGACATGCAGGAGGTTGACCACAAAAAGATTATCTAAACGGTTGTACGGATTGTTTACTATGCTAGTTTATGTCAATGTCGCTTTCTTTACGGCTTTACTAAGTTGATTTATGTTACGAAAATTTTAGAAGCCGCGGAGGGGATAGCAGACATTTAAGACATCTTTGGGAAGCTAAAAAATCATGTCTTGGATCCAGAATTAATTTTATAAGCTAATGTAATACATGTGAAACGTTAATACAATTAATTAGGCATTCAGAGGAAGTTAACAGATGCAATCTTAATATCGATGTGGAATTATTATCTATTTCGGTGTTACGAATTCATGCATTTTTAAAAGTGACTAAACGAAGCATGAAGATTGGAAGACGAAACACAACTATAATGTAAATTTTAAAGATTTTACTCTAAAAAGGAATTCTTTAAAGTTTCTAAGTTTGGCCTAAGATAGAATTAATCTGTTATTGCAATGTAAAAGCTGCCGCGAAGCTATGTGCAACAGCTGCGATTAATTTACTAGAGATCATAAAAGGAAAGCATGTGTTTACACTACGTTTTATCATCTTTTTTCTTTGCCGTATAAAGCTGTTTATATTCCATCACGAGATTTTTATTTTCCCTAGAGCCTCATATTGTTCCTGACAAATGAAATGAAATGCATGTACAAACAAACCATGATACTATGGTCTTTGCTTTCATACCGCCACAGTTACCAACACATGGTTAAAGCACTTATTTAAGCTTTAAAATTTCAAAACTTCCTTTGCCGGCATTACCGACAGAAAAAATGCAAATAAACACAACACAATCTTTTGTATGGACTCGTTTTATGAGTCAATTAATACATTTCATGTTGTATTATCCATAGCTATGTTATTTTGTTTGAAAATATGTTCTTCAAATCTACGAAAGCCTTCCTTGCATTGAAAATTCATGTAAATTAATTGTTAATGCAAAACTACAAATGATGTTAATGCATACAAAATTGGAAGCCTTTCATGGCCTGTGCTTTTTCCGAAAGTGAAAGTCTAAAACTACAAATTGTTTTCTAAGATAACTAATTGAAGTTATATTTTATAATATAACTCTTCGATTTTAAAATTATAAACATTAGTGTTCTTTATTTTAATGCGATGCACAAAGAAATTCTAGAAATTGTACCCAAAGGCGGCGTCATTTTTCCTTGATAGATATGTGATGCGGTGTATGCATACATAATTATATTCATCATTTTAATGGTTACGTGACGCGATGGAAAACCTGCCGTCTACAGCATTTGATTAGCTTTGAGCTATAATTAGTTATTATTTTAAACTGATATTTTAGTACGTGGTTGGTTCTCTGATTACATGGAATATGATGTATGACCAATTTTTAGGGAAATCGTTATGCTCATTGCAGGAAAATGGTAAGTCCTCAAGGCTTTTTGGAAACGGTCTACTGGTGATGATGATATGATGTGATGCTATTACAAACTACAAAACTGCGTTTGATTTCCTTTAGCCTGTTGCTACATTAGAATTATGAAGGTTTATAGTTTTTGTTATTGTACAGCAAATTTTTTGGTAAAATCAAAATCTACCCATTAAAATGATAAAAATCTATGCATTTTTCGATGAACACCACATTGTCCTCCTCTCCGGCTATAAAAGTCAGAACGTGACTGTACTTAGCTTAAACTGGGCATGTGGCTATCGAAAAAATAAAATTTGGCTGTAGGGAAAGGATTTATCCTTGACAGCATTTTCCAAAAAGCAGAAATTAAACTATGATTATATCTGCATTGTTATTATATTTACATCCGAAAAGTCGTGTAAAACTGATAACTTTGCATTTTATCTGTGCTGCTCAGTTATTATATAACTTTTCAGAGACAGAAAAAACCCAGAGCCCATTTATAATGGTAATCCTTACTCTACACAGTAAGTGTCAGCGAAGTAAAATGGCTTTGTTAGCAAGTCTAAAAACAGTTCTTTAATTTGTAATTACTCCTCAACTCCGCATGCTATTCAGTAAAGCTTGCAGACACAGTATAACACAATGTTGCACCCTGTCAAGCAAGGCACATTTTTAAAAGACCTGGTTAAACACAAACATACATAAAAAGACTTTTTGACGATCATGGCTCTACTG
>JAHZNG010001072.1:0-10070 GCA_027744375.1 Orchesellides sinensis
TCGACGGCTTCATCATAGAAGATATTGAAACACTTTTTGGGTTGTTAAAGACAAGAGATATTGTGAAAGATGAAGAGGGAACTCATATATATTGTGCATTTCGGTTTTTTGTTGGATTGCTTGATATTATGATTACAATATTTTCATGTTGTTTTTCTACATATGGAGCCAATAAGACAAGTTGATATAATAAGAAGACGGTCCAGAATTAGGGTATAGGAATGTCTTGATCAAAATCGTAATTGTACAAATAATAATGTATTGGATCGCGTGTCTGCCTACATTTGTCCAAATTAATATTTTTGGAATGCAGTGCAATGCAATGCTACGGGAATATCACTACTTTAGGTACTGTTTATATGAATACTGCAATAAGAGAGATGAATATTCTGAAGTTCAAAAGAGACAACTGTATAGCGTTTTTTCAGCTGCTTTATCAGAGTGTTATTCAAGACTGAGATAAGGTTCATGCATTTCTTGGCAACAACATGCCTGCATTGATTGCTACTGAATTACGTGCTTCTAATCTAATACACTTTTTGTTATAATACATGACAACTAAATTTCATGGTGGGACCTCGATCCAAAGTAAATCTGTTTTTATTTTTTAAATGTTGGGTGACTTGATTTAATCGTAAGTATCATTATAATATTTACATGGAGGATACAACAATCTGTACTAGTAAATCGAGTTTGTAAAAAAGTTCAAAATATTTTCGGCGTGCATCTTTCACTAAAATACTTCAATCTTTATGAATCCTTATGGAGCTCAACTAATTCCCACTCCAGATATTCTTAAAGCTGATTAGTATTCAGTAAGATAAATCCTGTTTTTTTATATACTCAACTGCTGGCATTATGAATGATGATGACGAATTGCATCGGATTGCATAAAGAACAAATCCAATTCTTTTTCAAACCCTATATTGGCCCTACCATGAGTCATCATGGGTCACAATATCTTAAGCTCCGTAAAAAATATTCCCAACGCTCTCTGCATCTTTTCACTCTCCACATCATTATCTGCATTACTTATGCATTCATAGAGTATATATAACTTAAAGCTCATAGGAAAACCCTAAATTGTTAATAACAGTTATTCCAAGTGAAGATTACCCAGTGTAATAATAACATAGTGCAGAGTGGAGGAACGAAAAGAGTTGTAAAAACTGAATCCCATGAGAATCTCATGTGTACTTTATGGAGAAAAGGGTTAAAATTGGTAACTTTACTCGTCCCATCTACAAAAATGTATCTTCACGAGTTGGGTGTTATGGGCGCGGGTGCAGGAGGTCAGCCGGTTACATGTTCAAAATTTTTATTCAAAGTGATCCATGATCCATCCATCCCCATCCCTTTGCGTCATTTTCACCCTTTCTCTCTCCAACACACAAAAACCGGCGATATGATATTGGCTCTGACTCACAAGACTGACCATTATCATTATCAAGTTAAAGGTTTACGGTTTATGCATAAAATATTTTCTCGCCGAAGACACAAAAAATTTGTAATCTTACCAGTTTTTCTCACACCACAGTAAAATTTCAGACAGGCCATTTTTTCTCTTGTACACAGTCACTAATATAATGATAATCTTCATCAATAATAATGAATGTTGTGTGTGTGTGGATATAATGTACAAAGCACGAGAGAGGCGATATAAAGGAATAATAAATACTTGCTGGACATTACTTTGCACATCTTCTCAACAAGACATAATATGAACAGCGGGCATAGTATTTTGTACAATACCTTGTATTTTTTTCTGGTAATTTGCATAAAATCTTGCACACTCACTCGCAACAAGACTCTACAAGACAAAAAACATGAACATTTTTTCAGAGTGCTCATGGGCACCACATCTTCTTCACTTACTGGGAGAGATGTACAAAAGTACACGAGAAAATCTTGCCCCATTATATATTTTGCACATCATGACTGACTCTTAAAGTCTCTCAGAAGAAATGATCATGACTTGAGCGTTTTTCTCTTAAAAATCGTGATTACAATGTAATCATTCTTTTCCCTATTCTTTTCTGTGAGAGTCCAAGTCCAGAAGATATGGGATATTGATATTGTAATGGTACAGAATATATGTATATGTATGGTGCAACGTGCCATTTATGTATAACGACAACAATATCACCAACCATGTGTAGTTTTCGATAATAATTGTATGGTACATTACAACCATTGATTTTTTCCAATACCTGCCTGACCTGGTGTGCTTTATGCTTGTATAACAAGTACAAATTACATGGAAATTGGCAACGAGATTAGAGAGAGAAAAATATCTTGTCTTGTTTCGTTCGGATTCATTGGACGCATAAAATGCATCTCTCCATCCAGAAAAGAGAGCCGGAGGCGTCTTGTGGAAAATGGCATAATATATTTATCCATTTCTACGTTCTTGCTTAAATTATATGATTTTTTCTATTTGAATGATTATCATGATGATAAGTGTGTAATGTATGAGAGTATGAATGTATGTATATAATGGCTACAAGAAAAAAAGAAAATTGTCCTGAGTCGGTGAGTGTGCATGAGCTGAATGATTCGGGCTGAAAAAATCTTGCATGGTTCGGTATCCAAGAAAATATACGGTAAAGCTCCGGTATGATAAGGTAAATCTGGGAAGACTTTTTGTCCCCGACTAGTATTTTTTCGATTGCCATTATATCATCCATAAATATCCGAGAGCCGAGCCTCTTTCTCTGTCTTTGTGTAGGTTTGTTTGCAAGACACATCGTATATTTTTTGTTTGTACGTTGAAGTAAAGTGTCTTTGTGAAAAATTGTCCATCGCGCACATTCACAGTTTGAGACGTTGCTCAAGCTTGTACATTGTTCTCTTCGCTCTGTATTACATATCCCTTTTTTTATACCGGTATTGTGTGCTCTCAAGCTGAAGTAATGTATTTTCATGGTTCTTTTGCCAGCCTGGCATGCCAGCTTCTCAACAGTAGTTGTGAGTGTCAAGAACAAAAAAACAAGGTTATATATTTATATATATGTATTATCCACGGCTTATACCGTCACCGTGGTTGGTCATGATAAGATGATCATGACTTCTTGAAGCCGTATGTGTCGACCGCGGCCTCGACTCCATCCAGTCTTCCATCCTTAAATGTACTTGTATTTTGAATGGAGCTTTATTGTTGAGCCTTTTTGTTCCTTGTCAGCACAGCAACAGAATTTATATTTTGCTAGGAGAATCGTGAATGCACCCAACTGTCAAAATTACTGACAGAAGAGCAGGCAAAGCTCAATATTCTCTTTCGAGTCTTGAGATGTACGCACCGGTTGATGCACGACGGTAAAAGGCTACTTCATTCAGAGCAGCTTTTTATGTAAGATGCGCTATGGTAAGCATAAGGAAGGATCAAATGCGGATGGATGAATATGGATATCATCATTATCCTCATTTCCTATTTTCTTACTATTTACGTTTTGTCAAACTTCACAGAAAATGCAACAGAAGGGAAAGGATTCTATGGAATCGGATTCGGCAAAAGGAAGATCCACAGCTTGCCTTTCATCCATTTTTTGCCAAGCTAAGCAGAAATTTTTAGTTAAGGGTTAGCTGTAGGCTCTTATAGGTTGTGTTTCATCCTCGCTATAATATTCTGCGGCATAGTTGAAGCAAAGTGCATTATATGATGACATGGTTGGCTTGATAGACCAAAAAATTATGAAAATTGCTCTCTTTCATGTGTGATATAATTGGGGAGGAAGTACGGTAAAATCCTGCGGTATGTATATTGTTTGGCTTGTTCTGTGTGGCATCTTATGCTTTGTGTGGGTCGCTCAATTTGGTAAACGAGCCAAAAAGGTAAAAAACACATGCGTACTTAAAATCTAAACCCATATTGCAAGGAGAATCGCATAGCATCGTAAATTAAATTGCAAAAGCATTTGCATTGCAATGTGGCTCGTTGAGCATTATATTTTTGCAGAAAACAATAATTTTGCGAGTAAATCGGTTTGGTGTAAAGAGCTTTGGCTGGATTGGATCATAATCACTGTAAAAACGTATGTATTTTTGTACATTGTGGAATAATTTTTAAATCAGGCTCGAGCATGTGGTTTCTTTTTTGCTCACTTCTTTGTAATTCCCATTCTTTCAGCATTGGCACATTCGTTCAGGTCGTCAGAAAAAATAGAGCAGCTGTAGATGTGATGAAGAAGTCAACTGCAGAACTGAAGTAATCGCTATTGTCCTTGTCGTGATGTGATGATGATCTGCATCAGATGAGAAAGTCAGTCATTGAGGCTCTCTCAGTCTGTTCAGTTGGCATTATCATTATCGTTATCAGCATCATTTTATGATTCTTTAAGAGAGAGTTGAGAAGGATTCATTCAAGTCGTAGTTGAACTGAATTCGATCCGAAGTAATTCTGTGCAGAGTCGTACTTAAACTTTAATACGTTGACTTCTGGTGGCTTGTGTTGTGTGGCAGTGGCAATCATACAAATTCTATTTCACCATTGCATTATTGGCGTGTAAGAATTATCAGAAATGAAGTCGTCATTTGCATATGGATTGAATTGTTATTTGCTCCATTTGTATTGCAAGTATGGCTTTTGTGTGAGGTTTTGGGTGTAAAACTCAGGTTGGATTTACCAAATACGTATACTAATATTATTTTTGATTACTTGATTCCTCATTTTGTTTGATGTTTTTACATATTTAAAGAATTTAATTCAATTTTATGGAATGTATGTATATCTTTTTTATTATGAAAAATGGAAGTATTTAACACAAGGTATGCTGTAATTTTAAGCATTTTCAAGTGCCATTTTCAAAATCTGCACCTTGTATTTCTGTGCTTGTCTTTAAGTTTTATATTGTTTCAGTAAAAGTCTTAAATTCTTCTGTATTTAACAATGTTTATGAATGGATGACAGCTTGAAATATACAATACCGTAAAACCCATAACGGAATCTTTGGGCTATTTATTCCCATACCAGAAAAATTAAAATTTTACCTACGCTTAGGCTATCCAAATTCAAACTTTATATTTTCTTGTAAATTTTCCCAATTCCTTTTCATTTCTCCCAGGAAAATTGTAAATTACAATTTGTACATCATCCATGCACTGAATTTTTTGAACCTTACAAAATAAAGTTGAGATGCAAAAACTGATTTTGCATTCATCCCATGTCTAAATTTTAGTGATGCTGTCGTGCAATCTTGTACGTGTGCACTAATGTGCACATATTTTTTACCTGCATTGCAATACACACAAGAGAGCAGTACGACTTGATTATCAAGAGTTGTGCATCTCCAGTCAGTTTCTTTTATTTTCTTGATATTTTCTTCTTTTTCTGCTCCATTATGTCCTCTGCACTTCTGCTAGCGACGGAGACGTAATACTAATGACAATATGTGCAGCAGTAACACCAACACCTCTCATGCAGTAAATACAATACAAACTAGAAAAACATTCTCTTCTTGTTCCTTTCATTGTGTATATGTGAATTTGGCATTATTTTCTCTTGGGTATTTTTGTCATGTCCAAAAAAAACTCACACAAACATACACACTCACACGCATCCAGTCACGTAGAGCACGAGAGTGGATAGAATAAGAAGAAAAAAATGTGCAACGCAATCTTGTGTATTCCAAATGTTACGAAGAATGCAGCAATGGAAATATAAAACTCT
This sequence comes from Orchesellides sinensis, assembly GCA_027744375.1. NCBI lineage: Eukaryota > Metazoa > Arthropoda > Collembola > Entomobryomorpha > Orchesellidae > Orchesellides > Orchesellides sinensis. The sequence continues at coordinate 5,666 of JAHZNG010001072.1, forward strand.
TGTGATGTTCAAGAAGTGCTGGTCACAATGGACTGAAGAGAGCCAAAGCCAACAAAACAAAACAAACAATCGTAGACGTAGACATGTACACAAAAATTGTATAGACACATCATGTACAAACATGACCTGTCAAAATCATGATCTTTAATAACCGACAACGACAACTCTTGTCATTCTTTATTAATACTAATAGCTCTCATGATTACGATTACAATCTTTATTTTTAATATTTTGGCAAGAATGCTTGTACATAACGGGATGTGAGAATTGTGCAATATATTCGAGCTAAAAGGATATTATTTGTAATGGTTAGCACGTGATGTCATTGTACTATACATGGTAATAGTATATTATTTTGCATTTTTTAAGTTACACTTTGACAGTCCGTCGTCGTGCTAAGCGTTTGATGACTTTTTTAAATGTGGACGGGACGACGGGAAAGGACAAAAGTGAGAGAAAGAATCATGTCATCGTGTCATGGCATGTTCGGAATGGATCAATTTCACAAGAAATATGCTTTTGCGCATTTTTACATGTGTTATTATCATATTTCATGATTCGTTCTCTTTTTTAAAGAAAAAAGCACTGTAACAAAAAAGGAAAAGAAAGACGAGGAGATTGCATGCGTATTTTTTTCAATGCGAACCAAAGGGTTGCGTTTTTGCTGTGATTTGCTCTTGTAATTTGTTAGCCCATTTTCACACTGCTCGTCTGAAATGGAAGTACATTTCTCGATTCAAATTTAATTCAGAAAAGGAAATGGCAATTTACAAAAAAAAGACGTCTTTCTTTCAAACCCTTCTCCGTCTTTCGCGATTTTCATTTACATCAAATAATATTATCTATACGCACGTAAGAAAATGTGGATATTTTTTTCAGTGGGAAGTGCGTTCTCCACGTTCAATCGTTCTTTTCTGACTGAATGAGTAATTGAGTTGATGCACACTATCTCGGCATAAAAAGGAAGGTGCTGAGGTGGTTGGTGAGCAATCTCAGGTGATATGCGATGGATGGATCGAACAGGGAATGTATGCCTTCAAGACAAATATATTACTATTTTTCAATCCTTTCAAAAGAATCCAATTGTAGTATAGTATTTGCATGCACATTCAATTTCACAGACCAATTCCTCGCTTTTCCTTACATATTTACACATTAGTAAATGTAGCCATAAAATAATATCTTGCATTGGATTGATTATTGCCATTAGCACACTACACGTATTTATTGGCGATATCTAATGTATGATAAATGGGATTCGATGAAAAATTGCAGGAAAAGCGAGCGATGAAGAAAAGGAAATAGGGGAGGAAAAATCAGTTATCATCATATTTTAGCGAAATGCTTAGTCGTATAACCATTAGGTATATCCTTATAAACGGTTTGCAAAGTAGTTGGCCATGTCCGGAGGAAAAAATATAAATGATCATCGTCATCATCCCCAGAGTTCCTTTTACAGTGAATTGCACACATACATAATATAAATTGTTATTGAAGCGTTTTCACACACTGCATTTCCTTTCCTGTTTCTTTAGAGGAAATGGCTGCGGAGGAAGCGTAGTCAGCAACAGTAGTCGGATGAGCCCAGCTAAAAAACAGATTATTCTTTAAGACTTGTCTTAAGAAAGGAAGGAAGCTTTTGTTGCAATTGTATGTCCGCTGCACATCCATTCATTCCTTTCAGTTTTAGCTTGTGCCTTGTTGCCTTCTGACTAGGTATATATTTTTTTCATCAAGTGTGAATAATGGATGGATAAGACTCTTTTATGCTCCATTCTTAATATCCGCCGACTCATCTCCCATTTATTAATGATAAAAATATGAGCTGGCTGTTTCTTGCAAGGTGCGGTTCTTTATATGAACATTATTAGGTGGGATTTACTGTATAGAAATCTTAGCCGGTTGTTATATGACCGTATAGCCGGAGGATGAGATGAATTTGTTTAGTCAAAGTTGATTCTTCTAGGCATTTAATTCTTTTAAGCAGACGGTGAGGTTGAAACCGTTGAATAAAGAAAAATGTTAAATATGGCTAAACTCTTTTGTGGATTGTGGATAATAGCTTGAAAATATGATGGTAAAATGGTTAGACAAAAAGACGAGAGGTTAACACACTCCTCATATTAATCATTCATTATGTAACAGTACGCAAAGAAAAACACTTTTCCACGTAGCACCTGAAAAATTAGTGTTCGTGAGTGAGCACCTTTAGTAAACGCACCATAAAACCTGTAATTGCCAATGATATGTACTTTTGTGTAATTTCAATATAAAAATTTCATGTGGTGGTAGTATTTTCGGCAAAGCTATTTGATATGAGTTTGCTATACACGTGTAAGCTGTATAAAACTCCATAAAATGGAGCAAATAAATGATTAAAGTACATCACAACCGCAAAATATCAATAGCAGACTTTTAGCCGAAAAGAATATATTATTGATNAATATAAAAATTTCATGTGGTGGTAGTATTTTCGGCAAAGCTATTTGATATGAGTTTGCTATACACGTGTAAGCTGTATAAAACTCCATAAAATGGAGCAAATAAATGATTAAAGTACATCACAACCGCAAAATATCAATAGCAGACTTTTAGCCGAAAAGAATATATTATTGATCTGTGTGCTTAATAGACAGTAATTTAAAGTAAATATTATAATAGGGGCACATCGATTATTTTATTGTTCGTTTGCTTTATAAATAAATAAACAAGCACGTAGCACGTATTCTTTTGCAATACTTAAGATTGTACATCTGAAATGGATTAAAACTTTTTTTTCAAAAAGACGTACTCGTAATCATTGCATAATATTTGTATGAAATGGTAACTCACGTACTTAAAATTGTGTTATACACATTATTATGCCGCAATAATGGTAAAAATTGTAGACATAAACTTACAATTAAATCGATTTCCCTTTTCACTGACTGACTTGATGACTCTAAAGGTATTTTCGAATTCGAATTGGTTTGTTGGGCTATTTTAAGCTGTAACATGTTTAAAAGTTGTGTATTTCATGTTGTTTGTTTGTGCAGGTATGTCTTACGATGAATGAAACAGAAAACCTGAGATATATTTTTTAGTGCAGGCATGACTTATCAAGCTTAACAAAATCTCATCTTTCCTTGTCTACTTTTTTAAAGGATCTAGATTTATCTCTGCCCATTTAGAGTACACTGCACCTTCAAATGTACATATGAAACACCCGTTATAAACACATACACTATGTGTTCTTGTATATGCTACAAATTTTTTTCACACTTTTTTATTTTGGTTAAAAAAGAGCACACAATATTTTATATCTCATATATTTTAAATAAGTAGCAACCAGGCCCTTTACCTGTACTGAATAAATATAAATAAATAAAAGGCTGTTGGCTCTTTTTTCATTCACACTTTTTATGGATGTGTCGAACCACTTAAGAATTCACAATAACAAAAGGTTGGAAAACACTCTTTTTTACGCCAAAAGGTGTAAAAAGGACTGTAATATTTTATATAAAAAAGAGCCAAACTCGAAAGATGACATGACGCGACAAGAGAGAGAAGTCGGTGAAAAAAGGCACGTCATTAGGAATTCATGGCAGGTCCATATTCCACCTCACTCGTCAACCTCAACACGTCCTCCATGTCCCGTCTTGTGATATATATTCACATGATACAATATGCGCCACTTGTTTTCTCGTGTGCTTTATGGTTTATGGCGATCACTTGTTTTCACTCATTTTCTCCCTTAATGTTTATTCCATGATGCATTTTCATAGGTGAGATTCCGTTTGGGTGTTGAAAAGGTCGTGCACAACGAAAAAAAAATCTTAAGGAATAATGCAGTAGTGCAGCGTACATTATGTATGCCGTAAAGCACTGTCAGTCACTCCTCATGTGATGTGCCTTTCAAGTGAAGGGTGACGACTGACGACAACAACGCGCGATCCGAATGCTAGTTGACATTACCTCGCTTGACTTTACTTGTCTCATAATCGTAATCGTTTAGAGAGAAAATGGAAATAAAAAATATATGTATATTGACGAGAGCTAAAGTTTAGTAAAGTGAGTGAGCTCATGAAAAATACATGTTTCTCAATAGCTACAGCACGAATTTTTCATACGCGAAAACAACTTTTATAATAAAGTATTTTTTAGTGAGGTGAATCGTAGTTAGTACAAATTGAGTCTCGCGCCCATCCCGATAACTAGTTTCACATTTGATATTGAAACTGATAAGTTATACATCGGCAGAATAAACGCGATGGACTCTTGTTTTTTGGGTAATTTTATGTAAAACGTTTTTCCACGACGAAGAATAAAACCCAAAATGTAAAATTTAGACCATGGCATATTATATTTGACCTCATTCCATCGCCATTATTATTCCTGCCCGCAATTCGTCCCTCCAACATTTTTT
>JAHZNG010001074.1:0-17368 GCA_027744375.1 Orchesellides sinensis
ACAAATGTATACGGCATTTTATCCAACTCTTAATAAAATATATTGTTTATAACATTCTGGTAAATACTTTCAATCAATCTGAAAACAATCAATAGATATCTCAATAAAATGATAGTTAACGTATTTTTTAAGATAAAGAATAAATGCAAAATTAACAAATCTGTTGAATTGGTTAGCAAACAAGCGCGGTTTGGCAATCGCGCCAGACCGGTTTTCGTCATACCTGAAATTACCTATCGCAGACTGTATGATTTCAGATACCCAGCTGCCCGTTGCCATTAATTTACCTGTACGGCACATTGATAGAAAATGGAAAATTTACGAAATTATCCATGCAAAATTCTCACACGAGCACCAAGTCTGTGAGCTATTCCCACAGGAATCATCCTATCTAGCAACAACCCCGCAGAGAACTGTGCTGATAAATGGACATCTACTACAACATTGCAAATTAGTTGAGGAAAGAACATGTTTAATCCCGCCTTATGTCAAGGATTCTTCTCAATTGGTCAGTTGCACAATCGGAATTTTGCACGGGCGATCTGTCCAAGAGCTTAGAAAAAGTTGTTCCTTTCGTTGTTATGATGATGACGAAGTTGTAATTACTCAAATCAACCATGACCTAGTACTGGTAACAAATGCCAAGTTTATTGATAATTCTTGTCAAAATGGCTACAGACATATTTCTAAAGTTCAAAATGTTGGAAATCTGAAAATTAAAATAAAATGTGGTTGCAGCATTACTCTTAATGGAAACCTAAATATTGAGGAACCATTTCCTTGCCCTGAAATGGGATCAGGGTCAAGTGAAGTATATCGACTCATTCCTACACTTTGGTCCACCCTACATGACATAATTTCGCTAGATACAGCTATACATTCAAAACCTAAAGCAAGAGACTACTATGAAAACTGGACAACTGAAATTGCTGTGTAATGAAATCAGTAATGAATGTCACAAAAATACATGTTCCGGAAAGAATTGATGAAAACTTTACATTAACTCACTACTGGACTTTAGGTCTCTGCTTTGGTTTTGATTTTAATACTTTTAGTTTTGTTTATTTTGAGATTTATATATTGTAAATAAATTAGATAGCATTTTGTAAGCCTTTAGATTGATTGAAAGTATTTACCAGAATGTTATAAACAATATATTTTATTAAGAGTTGGATAAAATGCCGTATACATTTGTTTTAAATGCTTTTTGTTACAATCTAGACATATTCATGTCTAAATTTTAGTATTGATCATTTTTGCATACGTATATATTAAAATAATAAAAATTCATAAAAACCTTAAATTTCATTTTTTGTTGTGTTCCAGTATTATATGAACTTTGACTGCAACCCATAAGCAAACGTATGGGTGTGGAAGACTCACCAACTAATTGTCTACAACGTACTTTCTCACATTTTTTAATTTCGAGTTAGAAGCTGAGATATCAGCATTGAATTACATTTTTAATTTTTCTAAAAAAGTGACCTGGGCTTCATTGCGTTCCTATCAAGTACACAATTCAAGCGAATACTGCACAAAATGGGCGTGCAACAGTGTATAATTTTTTAGGCTATCTAACATTAGTCAGTCAGTTTCATATATATGGGCTGAACTGATAATATTGACTTTTTAATAAGGCCAAGCCAACGAAACGATTTTGCAAAAAAATATCATTAATTATAATTTTGGAATCGAATGAGATTTTGATGAAATGTTTTTTTGTGCATGTACCTTGCCTTATGTAGACCCCAGGCGCACTGCGAATTCCGCTTGGCGCACACTTCTAGACGGTCCGTGTGAGCATGACATTTTCTTCCCAGCACTTTTTTGATAATATGACGCACAATTTTCGTGGCGTTTGAAACCTTCTCATGTGTATAATTTAGAACAACTTATCTTCTAACTGCATGCAAACTTTCAGATCATTCCGGCTTTCCAAAAAATATTTACAAATTTTGCAAAAAAAAATTTCAAATTTTTTCATTTTTCAAATCTATGTCCAAACAAAGAGCCATAAGCCACTAAAGTAAGTGTCATGGAGGTTATCATGAGTACACCTCTCACTCACATAAATATTATCGAAATCGGAGAGGGTCAGGAAAAAATAGGGTTTTTCACCAGAAAGTTACTCTATAAAAGTTTCCTAACAAGCATTGAAGATGGTATAATAAATAAAAGATAAATACCTGATACGACTCAATTGTTGGTAGCCGTATATGAATCTTTCCAGTTTTGCTCTTCCTACGTTTGAAACCCTTGTTTTTTTCTTTGGGCTTTGCTTCAGGTTGGCCCTGCTGACCTTGGTCAGCCACTGTTTGCTCCATAGGTTTTGTCGTACCGTCGAGAGATCTCCTCGATTGGTTGTTCGTACTGGTTTGATCGATTTGAGACTCCATTCTTGGTGTTGCACACTTACGTTTTTTTAAACAACTGCTTACTTTTAATAATGCTTTTGATGGATAGCTTATAAATTATAGATATCTTCACATATATACGGGAAAAGTTTGAAACTCAAACGTTATAGTTGGGTGTGAAAGCTAACTAGACAGGGAATCCAATAAGGTATGATGGTATATACAACACTACAACACGTAATAGCTAATTAGCTAAATTATGTTTCTGAGTTAGTCTACGTCAAATAAATGGCCGTGATTCATATCAGAGATTGGGCAACATTAATAGTTGGGTGTGAAAGCTAACTAGACAGGGAATCCAATAAGGTATGATGGTATATACAACACGACAACACGTAATAGCTAATTAGCTCTAGTTCTAAATTCTTTGAATTAGCTAAATTATGTTTCTGAGTTAGTCTACGTCAAATAAATGGCCGTGATTCATACCGATTTTGATGCACATATTTTTTAACATAGACTCCAATATTGTTTCCATCACATCGGGATGAATACAAAAATTGCATAAAACTAGATTACTGTACACATCCATTCACCCATTTCATCAGTCCATGTGCATACATATATGCCCCACATCCGCCTTCCAAACGTTAATGTTGAGAGTATGTATGTCGCGTCGTGATTAAATGATAGAAATACAGAAAACTGTTAAAACCGAATACTTAACAATACGATCTTTTACCTTTATCAATGCGCATGCACAATGCAATAAAATGCAGTTTACAGTTGAACAGCTACAAGCTTTGTAAGCACCGCTGTTTGATTGTCGGACGGTAGGAAAATACAGATGCACTAATGCTTAGCTTCTTTTCATGCGACCACATCACGTTATATTCGCCCTTAGAAGGTCATTGGTATGGTTGTCTTGAGATATGCAGAAAAGTAGAGAAAACTGAATTCATTGGGGCTTATGCACATGATAAAATGCTTTAACAGCTTAAGAGTACAAAGCAATAAACTCGTATTGTTTTTTGAATTCCTGCAGGGAACGTCACATTGCAGTCTATTAATATTTGATCCCATGTTCGTTACTTTAATTTATATCTGAGTAGCGCATTTACACCTATTTTGAGGTAATGTGATTTTATTTCAAGCAGACTGCCTTATAATTACAAAGTAGAATCGTTTTTTCATCCCATAAAATCCGTTTCCTAATTTTCCTTAATTTTCCTTACAGCTTTGTTTATTTGTATTCTGTATAATATATTCTGTCTAAGTGTCTCGCATAATAATTGTTAAAAGGTATATATCTACGTACAATACGAAGAATGACTCATGGGAAAAATTTTCGATGTAGAATTTACAATGTACAGACCATTATAAACTTGTATGGCAAAACGGACATGCGTTCAAACAAATTAAAATTTGCATGCATTGTGATCACATTCCATTCTCTTCATGCAATTATACCTCATTAAGTATTCAAGTACTTCTAGAAGTTATGGACTACATAATATGGCATACAAAAATTTATGCAAGAGATCATGACGTCAACGGCCATCTCACCGTCATTCACACATTGACTACTCTCCTTTAAGTTGACATTCTGCTTGTGGTCCTTATGCCATTATAATGCTAAAAGTGTAGGAGAGCCTGTTTAATAATAATTCAGGTAAAGGACTTTTAAACATTGTCCTGATAAAAACGTAATACATTTAGACATTACCTACGCACCTTACCTTACTATAAACATACTACGTGGCAGCATGTTTTCAAGATTATTGTTATCAAACCCATCACCTCTCCTCATTCACGATTGCTAATCGTGATCAAGCTATTTTCATAATATTCTCATTTCTTGCTTGTCGAATGATTGTTATTGGAGTGTTTAATGAAAATGGAATTGTATCCGGCTACTGGAAACAGGATCCAGGTTTACGCCAACGAAATGCATGAATCCTGCAACTCAAGAGAAGGTACGTTATACAACAACATATATCATGAAGTCCTAAATGGAAGATGCCATATTTTGTATATAAGTCCACTATAGGCATGCATACATGTATGTATATTTTACGCCTAACAACAGATCCATAAGTTGCTAAATCTATAAGTCCAAAGCAGATAAACTCTTCTCTTCCTATGGCCTCCTCCTTGGAAGAACACAAACACAGTGGTGTGAAGTTCTTCATAGTATATGTATTTGCTTTTTTCACCAAGGCTTGTAAAAGAAAATATAAGTTTGTCTGGATAACGTAATGTGCTTTTGTGCTTCTTTGTAGGTCTTATATAAGCTTTCTTGATGACAGTTTTTAGAAAAGCCTCAAAGCTACAATCTGGAACGTTTGTTTTCACTCTCCAAAATGGCTAATGTCAATACCAATTAGGAGTACCTTTGATTCCTACAGTGACCCTACAGTTATTTCCTGGTAATACGTTAGCGTTACAGGAAAGATAATTACTATCCTATGATGCCGAAATGGAAATAATGTGTTTTTGTTTTCATCAAAGAGTACTTTTGATTCCTACAGTGACCCTACAGTTATTTCCTGGTAATACGTTAGCGTTACAGGAAAGATAATTACTATCCTATGATGCCGAAATGGAAATAATGTGTTTTTGTTTTCATCAAAGTACATGAGCCTAATAGGCCTGTATAGCATCCTATAGACAGACAACTAATGAAATGCGTATGATCCTATTCTCAAGCATTCAAATGGATCAAATGGATGACTACAAGCACAAAAAGGATCCTGCGTATATTGTGATATGATGCTCCCGTTATAAGCAATCTACGTCTTGTTAAGAAGCAAGCAAANTGTTAAGAAGCAAGCAAAAGTTTTTCGGGCAGACTGGCAACAAAGGTAGAAAGCTACGGACTACAACTGCAATTAAGTCACTCCTTCCTGGACGACAGGTCATATCAATTTAGGCATAACCCATTGAATTTATGAAAATGCCTGAATATAACGCAGCATATGAAGAATCTGTATAGATGCGATTTAGCAGAACACGACATGAAAGGAAATCTGTTTCAAACGTTATACTACATGTATCGTTTACAGCAGCAAGATTGAAATGGAGCGTTCGAACTGAAAGTAAAACGAATGATTTAAAACTGCACTTTCAACATGCTATGATTATGATGCAAGAAATGATTTTTTGCATCCTACGCTTCAACAAGTCATCTCCCGGGTTCACCATCTTCATAAATTATACACTAGATATTTGGCTAACCTAACGTATAATGCTGGTCATATACAAGTACTTTGAATGAAAAGAAATGTATAATTATATATATGTATTGTCGGCTCCCATTCTCCTTTCGACTCTTCATTGGGGTGTAATTATATGTCGTTACTGACATTAGCTTTATGTATTTATGCAAATTTGCGAAACCAGACATAATTGAGTGAGTGAACCCAGAGTGAGGTTTAATGTTTGAGAAAGAGAATCTTGAAAGCTTGTCTATTGCCATTTAACATGAAATGTGATGTTGGTTTGGCGATGGTATACATAAGTACCCAAAATCACCGAAGGTACCTTCACTTCAATTCAAACATCCATCATCCCATCGTATTTATCTTGGTAAAACTGCAATTACCAACGACGCAGGTAATATTTAAGTATGTATAGGGGAAAACTTGTACTAATACGTAGTTGAAGCACTCTCCATTTTTACTTCCTTTTCATTCTTTCAGACTCAACATCCTCAGGAAAGAGCATAAGGCAAGTCTGCAAAGAAGATGCGGAAAGAGCTTAGTATGATATGCTTGAACTTCCCAAGGGATTTAGGGTATAATATTGTGTCCCTAACTGGCTGAATTACATTACCAGCCATTGCTATTGCAGCCATCCGAAAATGTAAGTGCTATCGGTTACGTTGGGGTTTCATCCTCTAGGTTTCATAAATATATTCATATGATTCATACTAACACACCTATATGCTTTACTATATCCATCAGCTTTCAGAGTTTATTTTATATTTAATTTGTATCAAGTAAGAAGTTTTGTGTATGCTTGCTTCATTTCTTGTTCTTCTCAGCCTACCTGAATTGTCACAGAAGACTGATAACGTCAACTTTATACTTATATCATACCTATATATGGGCAAGCATGGTTCCTTATGTTAATGCCTCCGGTGCGATGTGGGGATGCATGAACGATAGTTAAGATAAACAAGTGTTGGAAAATTCATATATGATAGTACACCCATTTATGAGCAGTATTACAGGTTTGTGCAGAAGATCAGTGCATAAAGAAAGAAAGCAATACTTTGCGTAACCAAAAGTCAGGCACCTGTACCTTGCTTAAAACCCTTTTACTACTGCACGGATATTACGTTGTGTACTACATACCTTGCTTGCTGCTCTTGGCAGTTACTACTGCTACCTATTACTGTCGTAATCCACCCAGTTTTCTTTTCCCCTTTCTTACTCTTATATATGCAGCCAGTTTAATGATATATCATGTAACCCTCTCGTCTACTTGTTTCGCTACCAAATCCTAAAGCGTACGAAAGAAAAATGACAAGCAGTTTTTCATAAGTCATTTTCAGAAAAAACGCCTGTAGCGCTCATGTAATATGATGGCTCTGCTGAATTCACACAGCAACCTGATGAGCATTCAAGACTCACAGTACACCTGCATGTAAACACGGATACACATGCAAGGTTTTAGAAACTACTTCTTGACGAAGGAAACGAAGATGACGATTCTTTTGTATAGAAAATTGTAGAGGTACTTTTATTCTCTCTTGGTAATACAAAAATGTGCTCGATAGGCACACAATATTCTATATGTATGTATAAGTTACAAATAAAATATACGGTGGATTGAACCCTTTTGAATGGAATGAAAGTGTGGAAGGGGAAGACGTTTAGAATTATCTCTTACTCTTGCCTGATCTTCAATACATAATATATTATATATGTACATTAAGAATTCAAGCATTTTCCGCACTCCTACGATATGTCTACCTGTATCACATGAATGTATTTAAACATAATCTTCACAAACATAGTGATTCTCGTCCTTATATGATCGTCACCAGTTTTATTGCACTATATGTTGCGTTATATTTGAGTACATGTTAAATTTTGCTAATATAAGTCTTGTGAGTACAATGACTAATTTTGTTTTTTGAAATACTGACCGGAAGTAGGAGAAAATTTAAATTTAGGTTTTTTCCCGCTCTTTTTCAACACTAGTCCTTAACCTTTAGTGCATATAAGCAACTTTGAACATATGTAAAAGGCACAGTAAGTTCGCTGTTGCGTTTGAGTATGTTTATACTATTATACTCCACTTCTCAAGGAGTTTCAACTGTACTGTTACCTCAGGAATTTATGCAGTACTTACAATATATAAGATATTAGCACAAAATGAGATTTACCCTCTAAGAACACTTGCAGTTGCACAGAAATAAGCTTAATACGTATTCTCTTTAAAAACTACGGTTTACTGCTTCGTTCTTTTCTCCCCTTCCCTTTCTATTTGCACTTGTACCTAGCCTACTTGCATTCTCATACTCGTTTTGCATCATTCCAATAACGCTGCCTGCACAATTGTTTATTGCATATTGCTTTAAGTAAAGAAAATTCAACCAATTTATAAGTATACGTGCATACATACACTGAAAGTTACCTGTACGTAACTTCAACTTAAATCCACTTACTCGAGTAGTTTATCTTTTCACGCTTGTGCGGACTTATTTTTGAAATCTTATAACAACCAACAAAATCATTGAAGAAGAGCTAAACAGGGATTCATGTTTATAAATCTGGCTACGAAAGTACTTACCGTATATTATAATTCTTCACAATAAACAATACATGCATCAGTGCATAAAATAATTTCATATGCTATTTGCATTGGCTAACAATAGGTGGAAGCTGATTGTAACAATGGGATGTTCTAAGACTTTTTTGCTTGCTGTACGTACAAACTTGTCACACTTTTATTTAATGCATTCATAACAATCTCGAATGAGGCATGTATTCCCCGTTGTCCCTCTTTACTTCGCAATCTTCTTCAATTCCCTTTTGAACACTTACAGTGTTCTAGTCTACATCCTGAGAAGTATGCATATATGCTTATTACGTCCATATAAATATGTGGCCCATACACCGTGTGCAAGGAAGAGAAAGAAAACAACAATGCAATGTAGTTAATGGTTTCTTCGCGTACATACCTACACACTCGCTCACTGATGATAATGTATGTACTGCAAACATATGCATTGCACATCTCTTTCAGTTATACTCTCTCACAACAATAACATCTGAAGGTTTGCTTTGACTTTGTAAACTGATGATGACGATGATGATGATGCATCATCATCAACTTGCATTATTCATTCTTACCACAAACAGCAAACTGTTGCGTGGTACTTTGGATCTCATCTTCGTTCTTACAAAATTTTCAAATAAAACTCTGCTATGATCCATCATTTTAAAACGTTCACATTCATGCATACGTTAAACTTTTATCATATTACTGTGTACAAGTAGGGATAATATGGGTGACAGGGTGGCTGCTCTAATCACAATTTATTGAAGATCTCGAAGGAATTACATGTGACGGAAATTAACATCATGCAACGCGAGAAATTCGTACCAGCCGTTGTGAGCTAGATCTAACTGGAAAGTGATCAGTGTGGAGATTGTTTCTTTAAGTTCCCAATATTTCTATCTTCCATTAGTCGAATAGGTAATAATGGCAGAAATCACTTGATACCATTTTCAAGTAAACGTAACGAAACTCGTATTGGATATTCTGAATCTATACACTAATCAATCAAACAAATAGTTGAATAAGCAAACCTTAAAGCAGAAAGAAGTTCAATAGCAATTTAAAATAAGTTTGTTGGTGTGAAAAATCTTAGTTGGAAGGAATCTTCAAATTATCCTTCGTTGTTCTTTGAATCCTTGTTCGACTCTCTTCCATTAGTATTCACAGCGTGACACAATCGACGTCAGCAAATGGCTTTGTGCATAGTCACAAACAATGATTAGGAATACCTATACATCTTCCATTACAAAACATTAATTTATGTTTAATACCTTATTGGTACATAAATCAAAAGTAGCGATCCATCATCATCATCAGGAGTGAGACTGAAGGAAAGTTTCGTGATGTGCTGTCAAGGCGTATCGTTTTATTTTTTAAAACTATTTTGACAATCATAAATCTGAATGCATGCATTACAATACAGATACAATTTGTGACTTTGTGCATTCTCCTTTTGGATATTAGAAAACACATCGCCTGGTATTTATAATAATTTTTAAACGTCAGGATTTTCTTGAGGACTGGATCAAAAAGTTTCTCAGGCACAATTTTGTACTAACAACGACACGTTTACTTTACCGTTATATGTGTGCAGTTTATCGTTATAAATTATCTGTGCTTTGGTCTTCCTGGGTATAGAGCAGCAGTCCTTTAATCTATCATGCAGACTTACAAAACTTTCAAAAATATATAATATAATAATACGAGGATTCATGAGATTTTGTGCTTATGTATTTGTTTGAATGAAGAAAAAACGTTATACATTAAAATGCATATGGGCCCGTTACATGCTGCATATGGAACAAAGTTTGCCTTGAAAAGTGTCTTCTATTCCATTTTATTTCTACAGAGCTAGAGTGGTACTCCTTCAGAGAAAAAATCGCTATTATGAATGATGAATAGCAAAAAAGTGGCTCGTGTTTTTGCCTGTGACGTATTAACAGGGAAGAAAAAATAACTTTAACTATCCCTTTTTTGTACCAAGACTGCAGTGTATAGTCCTTACATTCATCTCAGTAATGGACTTTATATAGCACAGCTTTATTCAACTAATATGTAAGGGATGTAAGAATACGAGGGATTGGTGAGAGCTCAGAGAAGCTGTGGACTGTGGAGGTACCTTAATTTTTAGCATTAGCAAAAGTTTCTTGCTTGAGGGTATTTTGTGGACCAATGTCTGGTAAAGATGCGATCATTAATGCATTGATATTTATTTACTTACGTATATCATGATGGCATCCTGGAATTATTAATAAAACGAATGAGCATCTTGTATAAGAAGAATTGGTTATACTCTGACCACCTTGTTATTGTTGATAAATTCTAAAGATAAGAATACACAAGCTATAACGTAAAAATACACCACGAAGATTAAATGATGGTTTCCCATTTATTCGCCTCGTCTGAAAGCGTCACCTGACATGTGATATGATGAAAAGCTGATATAAGAAGACCACAGCTAAAAAACCTACCTTGCAGACATTGGAATCGCATCTTCAGCGTGGTCATTTTATCATATTTTGTTTTATGGACATTCATGAACCTCCAAAAATCCAATCAAGCGTCGAGCGAAGCAGAAATGAGTCTTCGCCATATAAAGAACGTGCATAAAGTTTTCGTTTAGGCTACAAGATGCCTAATATGCATATGTTATACTTAAACATAGTATAATATACGTGTATGTATCTACACAACATGCTTAGGTATTTATGAATGCCCAGCCAGGTCAGTTTACAAGAACAATCCTTCTTAGTTTTTTTTGTGGTTTGCGAAAGAATTTGCATTCTTTGCCTTATTAAATCCAACTGACCACTGACTGATACGATTACGATTGCGATTGGAATATTATCTGACTAATGCATCTAAAGCTAGGGTGTAAATGAAGCTAGAATCTTCAGATCTTCACGCACCAGATAGATACGGATACAAGGGTTCCACACAAAAGTGAATTGCTAATGAGACGGATGTGAATATGTAACTGAAAAAAAAGTTTCGTGATTTGTGAATTCGTGAAAACTGGACATTAGTAAAAGCCTGATCGTATCAATTACCTATATCGTCACGAAACAATCGTAAACGAAGATGATTCAGAGGAGGTGAGCATGTTGATTGGTGATTAAGAAAAAATTAAATGATTTCCGATATGGATAATGTAGCATGGTCATGAATTTTATATAATAATAGACGTGCTGTGTTATTTGTGAATGCTATTTTGGTGTACAAAATCCTTCCTCTAAAAATATCTCATATAGGATCTCTTTATTCTCACGGTGTAATAATTTGATGTGAAAAAACGATAGGGTTTTTGGCAGCTTATCAAGTTTTTCTTATTGTCTCCCAGTTCCAAACGTTAAACCTCATGTGTTTGATTTAGTGATTAACAAAATACAGCATACTTTCATGACTCGTTGTGTTTAACCACACGTTTGAAATCGATAATTATTCTTTTGTCAGCTACAGCAACGATTGATTTAAGACTATGCAAAATATTCCGTGAATAGTGTAACGTATTTAAGGTTAATGAATACGAAAGGTTATCGTGTGATATACGATTGCCTGATACCAGAAAACGGAAACAACATTTAAAAAGTTTAATCTTGATAAAGTGCACTTAAGCGGTGGTTTTTTGTACGTAAACGGGGAAAAATTCAACAACCCTTAAAGTTCAGGGCTGAACGTTATGTTTACCGGAAAGAAGAATATAAACTCCTACCAAAAACGAAGAAATTTACAGAATATCGAGTTATAGCCAGTAAACGTAATCAGCTCCGACGGAGAAAGCACAGGATACACATAAAAAGATACAAATGATGCTTGCGGAGCAAATGGTATTGCAACGGAGGATAAAATCTACTTGCATAATGCCTATCTTTATTACCAAAACTTGCCTTCTAGTCATTCTCCTTCAGCTGTGTTCAGGTATACATAGAAAACTTCAAAGGAACGGTTTTATTAACGTCATATTTTAATATATCTTTGGCTTTACACCCCTCTTCTGTCCATTCATAGTTTATTGTTTATACTGATTTCTCGACATTCAGTCTATCATTTCCCTTTCACATGTTTGAGTCGACTTTCTTTTGTAAAGGAAATAGAAAAGGGATACTGCACAGTTTAATATAGACATGTCTCTATAATTGCACAAAGAAATATTCTCATAAAATTTCTTGCTTAATATGCAGGATGAATAAAGGCTAAACTTAATTTTCTCTCAAAAGAGGATTCTATCAAATACAATAGTTTTGTCAGCAGGTTTACTATAGCGGATGTACTTAATGTTTTGCTTGCAAAGACAGATAATCTACCATGTATTTCACAAACGATGTAGACCTTAAAGCTTAACCCAAGTATTTTTAGCAGACAGTATGACGCAAATTCTCAGACTTAGCGTCCACGATAAACCAAGCAGTTTCTTAGCAAAATGTGCAATAAAGTTTTAACTGAATTCTTAATAAATATGTACACGTTCAGAATATATGTGAAATAAATTTCTGCACGCTTCTATGAGACTTGTAATAAAAAAGAATTTCTAATCATTTTAGATTGTAACGGGGACTTGGAACCACCGTTTATTAATCCGTTTATATTTCGGGTTAGTAATAATTTTTGGCAAATTCACGAGGATGAGGCCATTGGGACACGAATCGCAGAATTACGGCTCAACCGTGAGTCTGGCCCAATGAACATCACGTACTCGATTGAGCCACATCATCTAAGCACTGATATTTCGGATCATTTTCGAGTCGAGACAAAGCCCGGAGGTTATGGAAATATAATTCTCCAAAAATCCTTTAAAGGCTTGGTGAGTTATTCATGTATTGGTTTTGTCTCAATCTTTTGAAGGCTTGTTCTAAAAGGTCAATAGTTCTTTGAGCTTGACTTTCACTTCACTTCAGCATATTTTCAATGTTGAGGGTTGTAAATTGCAAAACAGCATTACATAATAATCAAATGCTTATTATTGAGATACAAAATAAAATAAACTGAATTGTATTACTGAAAAGGAAGAGAATGAGTTGGAGACTGAATAGATGCGTTTCTAAACTTAAATCTGATGATTGAAATCTAATTAAATTTGATACTAAAATTAATAATCAAATATTTTGCCTACTTCAAGTATTTCAAATTCATCACATCAATGTATTTTATTACTTCACATTTTATAAATTTTCATGCCATTTAATAAAGGGCAAATACTTTTACAAATTTAAGGTTGGGAAAGATTACCTAGTGAGTTTAGTTGGGTCTGTTGGGGAATCCTCCAGAAGAACCCGAGTAGAAGTCCGAGTCAGGATCCAAGGCCCAAGTGGAGTACCTGAAGAAATACCAGCGACACCTCCAAAGGTAAAAACAAACACACACACCAAAAGTAATACATTATACATAATACCATTACCCAAACGACTAAAGGTCTGGAGGAAGGTCAAAGCTTTACTCTTCCATTAATATTCCAGTGTCATAAAGAAATCGACTGACAAAATAAGATAGCTAATAGATATAATGAAGATGTAGAGATAGTGCACAAGATAAGCAGTACGAGTAGAAGTGCATGTATGGAATTTCTGAACTTCTTGTGCGCGTTTCATCATATAGACTTTTATGCAATCCAATGCCTGGTATGTATGTCTTAATATATTCCTATATCTAAGTACATGTACATAATGTTTACTACAGATCTCTCGGCCTCTACTGCCGCCTCCAGGCTCAATTACGCCATCACCACCTCCAGACGTGATAGATAACAATTTCCCGGAAAATCCTATAATAACAAGCCCACCTCCAACGACTACCTCTGTAGTGCCAAGAAATACACCGAGTTCAGGACCAGATTCCACAAAAACTCCAACATTACTTCCAGATAATATTCCTGTGTTTAAACCTCATATTCCCACGTCAGATAACACGAGTAATGGGAACCACCAACTTTCGCCTAGTACTTACCCACCGGTATATAATGTTCCCACAAGTGATCCTAACCTCACGAATCCAACGGATAATGATAAAAAAAATTATCCGGAAATCCCTAGTAATGATGTTAGAGAAACTTCTTCAGCAGACTCTGAAAAAGACAACGTTGGAGTTGGTGTACCACAAAGTGAAAATGGAAATAGAAATATGGCTTTGTTCACCACCATTCCTATTGTGGCCATTTTGGCTATAATACTCATCACTGCTGCTACCCTTTATCTTGTAAACAAGAGAAATAAAATTAAAAAAAGACCAGTTAAAGAAATAGTAAGTTCCTGGTTCATCTTTATGTTATTCTAGCCTAACGTTATTGCGTTTGCAGACTTGTATAAAAACATTTTCAATACATGACTTTTATTGCGTAGTTGTGGGGTGTCGGTTAACAATTCATGGTTTTCTATTTTCAGAGAAAGGAATCTGCTGTGACTATAAATAGCAATAACACAATGTCAGGGGAAGGTGAACCTCCCACAGCTCTTCAACAATGGGTTGGTAAAAGAGCCCAGTCAAACAGATATGAATCATGGGCTCCAGAAGCTGTTCCAACCCAGGTACATTACACTAATAATCTTTCTACCAGCCCTTTTGTAAATAAATGTTTAAACCCTAATCTTTGTTGTAGGCGATAGACAGATGGGAATTCCCCCGCCATCACTTGCAAATTGGTGGAATCTTGGGAGAGGGATGTTTTGGTCAGGTTTGGAGATGCGAAGCTCTGAACATAGATGGAAAGGAGGGCACAACCACAGTCGCTGTAAAAACTCTGAAAGAAGCAGCAGGGGACAGAGAAAGACAAGACTTATTGTCGGAACTTGCTGTTATGAAAATGTTGGATCCACATCCAAACGTAGTAAGACTTTTGGGAAGTTGCACAGACAAAGGCAAGTTCATTTAGTAAAACAGTTGTAAACATAGATCCAGGAATTATGGATGGACTGTATTCATTGTTTTGTTTTGTACAATAAATTTAGATCCAATATTTGTAATCATGGAATACGTTGCTCTTGGAAAGCTTCAGACTTATCTTCGGAGTTCCAGAGCGTCACATTATTATGGAAACCTTCATGGGGATTCTTCTTCGTTATCATCAAAAGACTTGACGTCTTTTGCGTACCAAGTAGCGAGGGGTATGGAGTATTTAGCTTCGAAAGGGGTAAGAACAGTTGAAAAACTTCAATCTTAAATTTTAAATACCGTTACTTAAGCTTTAATTGGTATTTTTTAAACCGTAGATCATTCATAGAGACTTAGCAGCCAGGAATATTCTTATAGATAAGGAAAGAATATGTAAAGTTGCGGACTTTGGTTTTGCCAGAGATATTGTAGATAACCACGTTTATGAAAGAAAATCAGATGGAAGGCTTCCAATCAGGTTATACACATTTAATAATAATCTATCTGATTTGATTCGAGCAAAGATTTCAACTAACTCTAATTTCTTCCTGTTTTAAGATGGATGGCCCCAGAAGCTTTATATGATAATCTCTTCACAACTAAAACAGACGTTTGGAGTTTTGGTGTGCTCATGTGGGAAATTGTAACATTAGGTAAATTTTATTAAATTAGTAAAAACTCTTGCCCTAAAACGTAACTTCAAGATATCTAGTTGTACAATCCAAACTTTAAACGATTATTATAATATGGCTAGTTTAAGTGGAGAAAAGTTGTAGCTATTTTTTGTATATTATTGCATATATTACTAGTAGTTTTTTACTATTTTGATGTACCGAATTACCGTATTTTGTATACTTAATGTAACTTTATTAACCACAGAATTAAAGTAATACACTTGTAATAGTCGCCGGCTGTTTTACCTGTAAATTAATTTACATGCAAGAATCTCATGACTCAAAATTTTTGGTGAATAACAACCCTAGTGGCATGTGGCATGAACTTAAAAGTATTTAAATTATATGATGAACAAGAAAAAGGATGTGCTATGACTAATTTGTCATATTACTAGAGCGTTGCAGTTACTTGACTGTAATTACATACATATGTATGTTACTGTTTTAAAGTTGTTCAAATATGTTTTCGTATCTAACATCCAGAATAGAACGCAGGTGAAGGATGCAAATATTTTTATCAAAGTAAACCTTCGTGACAAGTGCAAATGTGAAATACAGTTTAATTTTAGCATGCCAAAATCAATCTTTCCTTCCTCAGGTATTTTCTGCTGGGAGTAAATGAGTCTCACGTTAAGACACAGATACTGATAAGACAGACAGATTTGGTGGAAATTAAAGAAATACATTTGGCTAAATGGCTTTGCTGAAACCACTTCGTCGTGGCATTATTGTTTTATTAAAATTCGTTAAAGTTCATATTTTTATCGTGTTAAATACTAGAAGTATAAATGAGCTAACTATAGCAGCTCGAGTTAACGTAAAACAACTGTCCCACCAGTAGAAGTATTTCCAATGATCACAGAAGTTCGAAAAATGTTTACTCTATAAAGTCACCTATAGCATTTTTTAACAGCTTTGTGCGAGCAAAACAGGTAACTCGCCGTCACAAAAGTAAATGCGTAATTGAGAAATTGTAGAAAAGATAGAAAGATCACGTGAGTTGAAATTGAAACACTGTTTCAGTTTTTTGGCACTTTACACAATGCGTCTTTTACGATTTTGGAGGACTCATTGAAGCACTTTTCCATTCGGTAGGAGAGTTCCACACCGGTGCATAGCAAATTACCTCCTTAACTTGCGTCTCGTCAATCTCCACAATTGGACGTTGTGGAAATCTCTCTGCAAACAAAATCAAGTAATGTCTAAATTCTAGTTTTAAAGAAAAATACTTTAAGACAAAACAGTACTAACTTTCTGGAATAAATTGTATGGATCCATCAGTTTTCTTGACGGCCCACTTCAACCCATGCGAGAAGAAAAACTGACTTGCATCACAGTAATAACGGCCAATTGTCGCGTTGCGGGTATCCTCACGTCCAATACTTAGGATTCTCGATGTTTGTGGCATAGTCGAGAAGTCAGACACTACAAATGCATTAACAAAGCTCATACATGTAATATGTAATATAACATGGTGTCATATTAAAAAACCTAAAAATAAGATTGAATTCCAATATTTACCCATTCCACCACTTCCATATGCAAATTGCATGAAAACGCTTTCAGAACTATCCACCATGCATTGCAAAATTCCTCCTTCGCTGACACTTCCAGTTGCAAGGGGATACCCTACACAACCCCGTGAAGTATCATCCACAAAATTATCACAGGTTACAGTTTTATGCA
>JAHZNG010001075.1:0-10129 GCA_027744375.1 Orchesellides sinensis
GTTTTTTACTCTTCTGTTTGATGTTTAGTGGGCAGTGCCGCGATTATAAGTGAGTTTGTTGAATTATATTTTATGTGGAGGTTCATCAAAGGCTATTTCATTTTGTGAATATTTGCGATAAGGTTCGTTGAAAAAAGTACATAACTGACCTTTAGCCTTCTAATTCCATAAAAGTACATTACACATGTACTCTCCTGATTAGAAATATGGTTTACAACTGTTCATCCCATATTTTATTGAATTGAATACTACATTTTTTATTCTGTTATTGTTATTATTAAAAAACAGCAACCCTAGTGTATCCTTGAGTGTTTGGCGTGTATCATTTGTACACAGCGTGAATGCTGAGGGCTTCTTATTAAAAAATTACTCCCAGTTTTCATTTCATTTTAAAGCTCTCTGCTTGATATTATATACTCTTTTTTATTTCCTGGATAATTATTATTGTGGGATTCATAACTTATATTATGATTGAGTAACTAAACAAGGCATACACCACAGAGAGAGCATTTAGTATGAATATTGTTCTCAGTAATCGCGTCATGAGTCTCAACAGGTGTGAATCACAGACAATAGTGTAGAGCCAGCTATATATATACACTAGACGTGTATTTAAATATGCACGTTTGACTTTGACCATTACATTCAGCATTGCAGCTTGGTTAAAACCTCGTGTGTAAATGTGAAGTTTATATTTGCATATGAAAAAAATAAGAGTTGAATAGAAGCCACAGTTGAGTTAGAGTCTTTGTTGGCTTTGCATGTGTCTACTAGTGTGCGTGTGTGCATTACTGTATCTTTATTTTTTATCTGGTTTTTTCTAGAGCAGTATTAAAAAAGCTAATAATGACGTATGTGGAGTGGACAATAAGGTTGACATTCAACTTTAACCCTTTTTTGAAAATTTTCAAAAAATAATTAGTGGATTGGTTGAATATAATTGGAAGAGGATTTAAAGTAAAAAAGTTTCGTTTTTCGTTGGTGAACCTGTTTTTTAAGTTGAAATAGTAATTTTAATGGCATTCAAGCTAAGTTGGCGTTTTGTGTTTAAAAGACAAGTCAAGGAGCACAATTGTTTTCAACTATACGGATGAGTATGTTGTGGATCTATGCATATGTTGGTTTTATAAAACTCTGCAAAATATATTTTCGTCACTCAAATGATCAAAGTTTGTGTTTAACAATTTTTTTTTTCGTTTAGTGTAAAAATTTAAAAAAAAGCCTTAAAACATCCTATCGTGCTTCTGCCATTTTTGTAGTTATTGGAACTCACCAAACAAACTGACTCACCTTAAAAACTGAGATTGAATTAAAAGTACAATGCGGCTTTAGTTATTGTGTCAATTTTTGAAACTATTTTTATGAAAAACAGGTTATCTTCGTTATTCATAGCAGCAACAGCGCAGCGGTAGCGTAATCAGTGTGGATTGTATGGTGAGCTGCATTAGTTTGCATTTCGTGTTTTTTTGTGTAATTTGCATAAAACCGGGATGATTAGAGGAGGATAATTGGTGTGGTGTTTTGTAACATTGTATTAAGTATAAAAAGTAGGAGACGGTAGGATAACAAGTTTGTAAATTGAGACGACGGCGGCAGCGGCACTTGTGTTTTGTGTGTACTACTATGTAATTGGGTGATTATCATATCAAGGTAAGCCAAATTTCTTTTGGAAAAGAGGTTACAGCAGTGTAATTTACACTGTGGATTAAAATCGAGTAAAAACGAGACATGTATATTTAGTTTGCAAAGGCAAAACCTGTTGTGCCATTTTAAATTTGATTTTTAAGAATAAAATTTGAAACTGTTCGTTTGTGCTGTATTGTGCAATGCTCTAAATAACAAAATGTGTCTCCCGCAGATTCCATTGTAATTGTAAATTCAGTTTAACGTATTCTACGTTCCTATTTCTAATACTGCCGTTATCTCCCAAAATCTTGTATTTAAACTAATGCTAACAAAATCACAAATATGCCATGTTGGCTTTTTACCTGAACTAAATCCATAATTTCATCAAATCTTAATTTTTCCAGTATATTTCCATTCCATACACGTATGTTTATTACGAGACAACCTGGAGACTTGTTTCACTGAGAATTCTCTTTATTTGTCCAGTTGTCAATACGCAATAAATCTACTGCCATTTATTTTATTGGTTTAAACAAAAAAAAATCAGTTCCAAAAATGTCAATGTTTATTTAGTGCCCACGTCATGCCAAAAACCAGTACAATACAATCCCCTAATTCCCAATCCGACTACCAATCATTCCGAATAAAACGAGTCCACCTGACATTATCATTCCTCCACATCAAACGAAACTGTAACAACACATACATATTATAAATTGAAACAATTGATCTTATTCACCGTACCCACCTAATAATATAGACACTCTGTCTGATTGACATGAAAATGGGTAACACCTCTACAAAACTCAAGAATTTTCTTCAGCCAGCGATTATAACCACTCAAGTGGGCCGATAATCTTCTAAAAAAGATGTTCGGCGCATCTTCACTCTTGCCTTATCATATTAGTATACACATATGTATACATAACCATCCACATAATTATAATAATTTGTGATTTTTATCACGGAAATCTGTACAATCTGTTCCATCCTCGCATCCTCACTCAACCGTATAAACTTACATTAGGCATAATTGCATTGGAGCGTGTCCACATACATCATATGGTATGATGACCATATAAACAGATTCATTTTAGTCATCGCCCAGTAATCATAATTCATGCATGACAATCAAGGAATCATCATCTTTTTCGATCTTCATAAAAGCAAATACGATTTTGACAAATGAAAAGTATATAGAAACACGCCAAACAACTATAGCGGCATTTATAAACATTGCCTTGCCCTTTTCGTAATGCTAATAAGCATTTTTTGCAAAAAAGGTCCGCAAAAATAATTTTATTGGGAGGAATATGAATAGAAACTGTTTTTTATAAGGATTTTTGTATCCAGACTGACCATGACCATGGAAGGCACTACTGTGCCTACGTAAATCGTGTATTATTTAAATAATGGGAACACGTGCATTGTTATTGAAATTAGGGCTGTATTGTGCAAGTCCAGATTTAGGTAACACCAACTAAAAAGCATTGTTGCAGGGAATATCTAATGAATAAGGAGAGTAGTGAGGAGGATTAATAATCCAGTCCTTATTTGGATTGCTCTGTCATGCTGCGCAGCAAAACTACATTTTTTATGGGGATTTTAAAAGGCATGAAAAATTCGCTCATGTTTCGCTCATCAATTTAAGCTGGCATTTGGCATATTTTAAAAAATTAGCTATTCCAGCAAAAAAAAGTATGCATTGTTGGACTGACTGAGCTCATAACTAAAACAGAGTTGACCTTCAGACCTAAGCCATTAATCTTTCCTGTGTTTCATTTTTCATTAAAAAGTTTTCACCTTTGGGAAGCACGATTTATTAGTCATCATTTGCTGGACGGATGGTACATTTCATCATCTTCATTATTATCCTCTCCGCGCATACCATAAATATTTTGGCATCCTGTGGAAGGTTTTCTTTATCTTAGAAATTACATAAGACACACAATTAAAAGAGGATGCATGGATAAAAATATAATTTGTTTGGTCTTGGCTGGTACGAATTGTGTTTCAAGGTCTAGGTCTTCACTCTTCACATTAAGCCAAATTCCATGCACAGATTCACATTCCAGTTCGTTCGCATACAGATTATTGCGGAATGAAGGCTGGAATTTGGTGTTTGATAATAACAATTACACCATTACACAATTATGTGCAAATAAAAAATATACGAGGGAAGATTACCTTATAATTTCTCAGCATTCCTACTTAGGTACTGAATATATTAAAATACAGTGGTCAGTAGAATCTTCAGACCACGACCACATTCCAATGAAATGACCCTTTGATTTATTTCCTTCCCTTCAAAAATATTACTTCTGGGAAGGATCAAGTTAAGTTTAATCAAAGATTACAGATGCCTTTTGGCATTCAGCAAAGTCAGGGCTTAAGGGCTTCTATAAGACTGAAATAATCAAACCGGTTTTTATAATTTTAATAATAAAACTTGGTCTCGCGCCAATACCCATATTAAATCTAAAGAATTCTAAGGTATATTTGAGTTGGAATGTGCGCGGAATACAATTTGTGAAATTTAAGGTAGATTCTGTTAAATATTTATTGTGTGACTCACTGGAACCCATTTTGTCATCGCATCGCATTTCACACGATTATAAATCCAAGCTTTTAAATCATCTGTCTAAAACCATCAACATAATTGTTATCTGCTCACGCTTAAATTTATCCTTAATCTTCCAAAACACAATGTGCTATTTTGTACCTTCTTATCAATGTAATCATCATGGCATCATCAAGATAATATATTGTTCACCTCAGGAGACGTTGTTGCTCATATGATGACTCACTCTACATCTCCAAAGAACAATACAATACTAAAAAATACTATCGTTCATATGTACTTTGCATTTATGATGATTGCTCATAAAAATGTTTTGTGTTTGTGCAGATTCTTTTTTGTGTCTGACATCTGAACACACAAGTAAGCATTTCGCTTTAGGCGTTGTCTGACGTAGCCCATTTGCATCCAAAATAATATAATATCTCCTCAGACAAACGGTATATATGCTGCATACATTAAATTACTCTTTAATGCACGTTTGCCAAATGAGACCAGAGATTTACTATGTAAAACCAAGCCCACACATACCATATACCCCACACATGAAACAATTTTCACAATTGTGTGTGACATATGTACAAAAAACAATGAAAACTCTTTTATAGTTGTATCTTGTGCCAAAAAAGATATATCTGTAGGGCAATAATATAATTATCATTTTAATTCTAGAGTCTTACATTACTATCTGGAAGATTATTTGGATCTACGAATATCTGAAGATTGTATAAAAATAATATTATTTTTAAACGACGCTAAAGCTTTCTGTTTTTATTACCTACTATACTACTGCTCACACTCCACAAGTATTTTTTATGGGAACATTAAAAAAGCCGAATTTGTACATGAGGCTTTATAGCATATGACGTGGTAGTTTTAATTGTTGTCATTACAAAACAAGGTGGATGTATGTATCTTACATAACGTAGCTAACCCAACTGTGTTTTTTATTGCAGGTGAGCCAGACTTATTGAACAGATTTAATACCTGTGCACATCAGGTGTCGTCGCATCTTATACCGTCCATTGTCATCAGAATCTAAGAAGGTAGGTGTAATTATGATTATTATGCAAGAATCAATCTTTCAATGTGAAGGAATGCTTTTTAAAAGGGTTAAAACCTGCAATGCAGCTCACAACTCACCTGTTCTTTTTAAAATGGTTGGAATGACCGACGCTGTATCGCTTGAATACATAATGATATGCTTATGCTTAAAGGGATAAGATTGCATCTTGCAAGATGCAAACTACATTTCACACAGGCATTTATACTAACGGCGACAACTCAAAAGATTGGTATTACGCTTGACATGAAGACTGACGCCTGCTCTTGGCTTCTGTACGGAAAAATATTCACATAAGTCGTGCAGAGAGTATTACGTAAAAAATGTGCATAGAGAGAAAGGGTTAAAATCTTTTGAATTCCAAAGCTGTCATTTATATTTCTTGTTTTTGGTTTATGATGATTATTGGTTTGAAAGCTGTGGTTCTGGTTTTATATCAGCTTAAATATGGACGGTGATGAAACAGGTTGTTGATTGCTCGGCAATTTTTACAATGCACCCTGAATATTTTGTATTTACACAGGGCAAATGAGATTTTAAGTGATTTCTGGCTTCTGCATATATGAATATGATGTCACTAGCCATTTTAGGATGTCATAATATTTACAGTTGTTTTTTTGCATTATGAATGATTTGATTATTTACTACCAAAGATATTCATATTGCTTATGATTACATTATGATGAGCTATGTTTATGATTATTACATAAAATATGCAAATGCTCTTTTTACCAGATGATTGACCAAACTAAACTGTACTTTAAAAGGATGTTAATGACTTGAATAAAAAAGAGGAATTATGTCAAGTGCTTTTTTACACGTGCAATTACCAGATGATTGACCAAACTAAACTGTACTTTAAAAGGATGTTAATGACTTGAATAAAAAAAGAGGAATTATGTCAAGTGCTTTTTTACACGTGCATACTTTAACCCTTTCAGCTCAAAGATGTCGTTTCAGAATGTGATCTCTTCATCTGAAAGTGACATGGTGACATGACATGGTGATGTGCAATACACACAAAGAAAAATTGCTCTGATTGCACCACCTGCCAAGTAGGCATGAAAAGTGAGGATGAGTAATGGCAATAACCATAATGAATTCAACAGGATACACTCAAAAAAATTGCTTTTTCTATTCATTCATAATCAAATCAAAAACGATCCTTTTTGTGCAAGAAGGGGTCTCTCATCTTTTCGCATAAAATCACGTTTTGAAATACAAAAGTAAAAATTTGCACGCGATATTACGATTTGCTCATCTTTGGTAATCCCAAAGTTGTTTTCATCCTTAATTCAATACAACCAGTGCATTCTTTAGGCTAGGCTAGCAAAATAGGCTGCAGAGGCGTTTCGCAAGGCCACTCGTTAAAAAATGCTCACTTGCTCACCTGTATTTCTGCGGCACCAGCCCAAAATCTAGATGCAAATATTAAAAGCACTTCACTCTTCAAACAAAATCTCACATGCATATTCAGTAGTCAGTCTAACAACACAAGAGCACATATATATTTATTCAAAACAATAATTCCAATCACCATAATAATATTCCCAGTCATAGTCCCACCGCTAATGTTCAGTAGCTTCAATTTGAACATCTCAAAAGGCATTACGTCGCGTCCATTCATTGTTGAAAGAATTGATGATGATGAACAGGATAAGATGACGGACGACTACAGAGATATTTGCAATAACCNCCCAGTCATAGTCCCACCGCTAATGTTCAGTAGCTTCAATTTGAACATCTCAAAAGGCATTACGTCGCGTCCATTCATTGTTGAAAGAATTGATGATGATGAACAGGATAAGATGACGGACGACTACAGAGATATTTGCAATAACCCTTCATGTACATTAATATGTATATAGCTGTAATACTATTTAAAAGGCATCTCATCTCTGGTCGTGACTATATATTTTTTATACGCGATTTTGGCCAGTCATCGTATCATTATTGTACATAAGGAAGGTATACATAAAAGAAGATGATGATCATGAAGCTCAGCTTTTTTGAGCCGCTGCTGAAGAAACACACAATAAAAAAAATTTGCACATGATGATCATTTGAAATTTGGGATTGTTTAGTTGGCGTTTGTTAGCTGGGGCATGCGCAACACAAAACGTATACCTGTGTAGTATTTTTTAACCCTTTACTTACTTACATAGAGTGAGTGGTGACGGTAATGGTGCGGTTAAGAGATGCAGAAAGAACACAGGTCATATAATAGTCATATGATCATTATCCATCCGTCCCTGGTTGCTGAAGATCATCATTTGTGAAAAAGTGCATTCTTTTTTTGTATGTGTGGGAAGGAAATGGACATTTTGGCATTGCAAAAGAGATTTTTAAAAAAGGAAGAAAACAGTTGTGAGTGGTTGGATCAAGACCAAACCAACAAAATCTCTGTTGAGGTCGCTCAGAGGAGGATGAGTTTTATTCTGGGATTTTAAGTAAAGACGAGCTGACCACAAGAGTTGAGCTTTTTTAACGGTTGTGTGTATCGCTTAGGTGGTCTCAGACTAAATTATCATTTTATTTACCTGTGTGCAAATATTTATCCTTGCGTTCATGGAACTGAGGGATCAAATCGAAAAATTTATTCAGAGTCATTTGTTTGTTATTCGTGTAGATTGTATTGAAGAGGATATTTTTTATTCATGAATGAAATAAAACTGTTTTTGACTGTGCTGTGTGGAGTAGGAATGATTGATTGAGCGAATGGATAATTACGAGATACAATTACAATTTTCATACTTGTCCTTCCATTTACATGTGCAAATGTTATCGTGATTGCTTACATATGGTGTTCGCAAAGTGTAAATTGTAATAGTGAAATTTGAGACGAGATTCTTGAATAAATTTCAATAAAACATATTCATTTCTCTGTATGTGTTTCAAACTGAACGCTGAGGACTTTACCATTCTAACTAGCATCGTAAAGAGTGTTTTGTAAAAATTAAAATATTTAAAACAGTGTTTAAATTTGACATTAACCCTTTCCTTTGTTAAAACTGTCAATGTGCGTGTAAAATGAATCGTAAAGAGTGTTTTGTAAAAATTAAAATATTTAAAACAGTGTTTAAATTTGACATTAACCCTTTCCTTTGTTAAAACTGTCAATGTGCGTGGTTGATGATGACTGATTACATCTGGTTTAAGTAAACTAGAGCAGAAAAATACGGTTTGGTTATTTTGACCATTGTTTGTTTTCGAAAGAGATTCACCTTGTGGGTTTTTGGTTTGATATTTATCCAATAAAAACCGCAAAGGGTCAAAAGCAATCTAGGAAGTGTCCTTTCAAATCAAGATACAAAACCTAGCTTTTTTTATTACAGCCTGGCTTTTAAATTGTGATTGTGACTATCTCTCAAAGGATTAAAAACGTATAGCAAGCTATTTTATTGTTGTTATGTTGTGCAGAGGCGTATTAAAAAAGTTGCTTTATGGAATGTAATTTCATTATCAACTGCAACTCTCTGAGCCTAAAACAAGAACATGTGGTCAGCTTGTTTGTTGCTTTATTGGTATAAAAAGAGCAATAAAAAGGTGAAGGTGTCTCTTTAATCCTTTTCCTACATGCCAACCAGTGTATATCATTGTAGACAAGAGATCAGGACATTTTACACGCACCAGCCAGCCACAGTTGATTACTTCCTGATCAACTGGTCATCCATGCAAATAAAAACAAGACAAGTGAATAAGGAATGTCTGATTGAATTTTTCATGGAAAAAGCTTTAGCAGAAAAAATACATACCTAGTTGACATGTAGTGTGCTTTATGATTGACAGAGTGAGTTTGACTGGGTGTGAGGAAGATGTAAAGGAATGTGAAATGTACACTTGAGATGAAGAAGATGAGGTTGAGTAGAAAAGGTGTGACAAAATATGCATCGCATTATTACCAATGCGAACAATAAATATTGTGATGCCAAATGATGGTATGCAAATATGTTTGTACGGAGTAAATTGCCTTTTTGCTCTAAAGTATTATTCCAACGGAACATTTTAAAATGCTTTTTTATCTTGGTAAAGTAAATATGCGCGTGTGAAGTGTACCCAGATAATTTTATAAAGTACAGTACAAAAATTCTTGAAAGCACTTGGATTTTGGAGAATAGAAAGATTCAAACGGTCTTTTGTGATTTGTCAACGAAAAAGTGCCAAGTCAGTAAGGCTTTTTGTAAAAAGAAATTTTTAAGGAGGAGTAAATATGCATCGGAGTACAGGGAGGGGCTCAAAGCCCCCAAGAAGTCATCTTCTTCAGCAGAATTATCATGGCGGAGGGAACAGCACCGTCATTCACCATTTCAGTACGTGCATATCCTCAATTCAAAATAAAATTTAATTTCTCATGCAAATTTTAAAATGCGACTAACACTTTTGAAGGTGTGCTTTATGAATGAATGGGAAATACTTATTTAGCGTATGTCATTAAGTAATAAATGAATATAACACTTTTTGGAGGTTATTAAACGCATCGTTGAGAAATATCCTTTGTAATTATAATGGCTGTTGTGTGGCGGTATATTGTTAAGGGAAAAATCTGCTATTCTAATTTAAACAGTGACCAGAAAATATAAGCTAATTTGTAAGCTATTTTGACAGCTTTCAAAAAGACACCACGAAAATTAAGACGCTTGCGAGTAAGATGCCCTTGTGCAATATTCGTTGTGTGTCATAATTGCTATGTTTTTAATGTTTTTTTATAATTTACGAAAATTGGTACATTACGTCCTTTAAACGTATTATATTGGACAGTCAAGAACACCTTTCGTTTGGCTTGATATATTAATGTCGGTTGATTTGACAAGCGTGAAGACAAATGTGAATTCAATGGAATGTGAATCGGTGTGCTCGGCGAT
>JAHZNG010001076.1:0-24294 GCA_027744375.1 Orchesellides sinensis
GGTTGACCACCCGAAAAATTATTTTTATGACTTTTAAGAAATGTTCCTTCTTTAAGGAACAGAAAAAGCATATTATATGGTATCACCAACAAGGTGTCAACGAAATGATGGAGTATGATGCGCACATTTGTATCCAATATTGTGACTATATAGTAAAACGTAGGTATGTATTTTACAATAAAGTATTAATACCAAGCTCTCCACGGTAATGAAAAGACTTATGAAGCTTGACTTTGACTTTCTCTCTTTCGTATGAGTATAACATGAACAGATAATCGAAAAAATGGAAATAGAGTATATGGTTCATAAAGTATGAAAGAAGTAAAATAAACCATGTATCATAATATTACTTTGTAAAATAAAGCACAATGGACTGCAACAGAAGGAAAAGGTGATTCAAACAAATGTTAGCATTATGATTTTGGGACAGGAGGTGGAATGAATTATGAAAAACATATATTTTGAGGTTTCATTTAATGGATTACGAAGAAAAACTGAAGGTACTTATTTTCAATCACAGGTGTGCACACACCTCTTCTTCTATCGTGTGCTCCAAATAAAAAGAGCACACATGGAAGGAGCTTATTATCCTTAAAATCATTATCGTGGGTGATGATGACTAATGCTTCTCTGTCGAGCTGCGAGTAAGTTGGTTTCCCTCATAGTACAACAAAGATGATTTCATACCACATGGGACACAACCTGTCAGGAAATGGAGAGGGGCACCTTGAGCTGATCATACACCGGTGATGATGATGCATGGTCCGTGGACTGGAAAAGGATATTATGTTTAGCTACAGCTTAGTAAGGCTTCATTTGTAATAACATCCTTCATTGTCCACTTTTTTCCTGGTGCGTTTGTGTGGCTTGAAGTTGATAACATATAAAAAGTGTTCATAAGTGCATGGCATGCAGATGTAGCTACCTATTATTATATTATAACCCAATGGACTGCGGTGGAGAATAGAGGAAACAGTTTGAGGTAAAAAAACACTGGGTACATTTATGATATGTAAGTTTTCTCCTGAAAACGGGTAAAATTACATTCTATATACACCGTAAACAAACGTCCACCGCACCGCACGAAAACACTAATTCAGTCAAAAAAGTAGCAGCTGCTGTGTTCGCCGTTGATACAAATTCCCTGAATATTCACGAAACGCAAAGCACATTACATGCTTCAAATGCACCATTTCCAGGCACTCCTTTCATGTACTTTTTGAATTGCATGGTATTGCATCATGAACCTAATACAATATGAAATGAATATTGTACTAATAATACTGAATGAATTGACAGTGTTGTGTAATTACTGCTTTTTGTATTAGCGCTAATGACACTTTTGCTTGGATGAGAATAAAATGGGAAACTGTTTGTGAAAGTCATTCATCATATTATTGTTACTGCCATACGCCTATTTTTGCTCCCCTCTTTTCCTGACCGATAGGGAGTAAAAAGTCAGATAGAGCTGTATAGTTTGCTGACGACATGATATGATTGGAAATAAAGAAATGGAGAATTATGAGAAGGTTTCAAATTGTGTTTTTGTATCCAGTCCTCTGGAACTATTTGGTTTGTAAGGGAACAATGCAGTGATGGAGTCAATTTTTGGCTAGCCTCCTATTTCGTTTCATTTTAAAATGGGGAGCAATGGATGCCACCGCTTTCCCCGTTTTTGTCATACTGAAAATATATGCAGTGGAAAGTGGCTGGTAAAAAGCTTATCTATTATTAAGGTCATCATAGGAGAATTGTATTACTTGTTTGGCACACGGGAAATGTATTTCTGAGTAGAATTTAGTGTAGCATGCATGCTTTTACTTAGAATTTTAAGAGGGGGACGTGAGTGGTTTTGTAGTGTTTTGTTGCAATACTCAGGGATATAATGCTGCTTATCTTTCTGTCTCTTGATTTAGAATCCCTCTTCACTCGGTGACATGGAAAGAACATTTGTACTTTAAAAACTTAATCTAAAAGTAACTTCATTCTATGACTCGTCCCATTTTCTGTTCCCATTTATTTATCTATAAATAAGAGCTTAATTAAATCAGCGTCAT
Organism: Orchesellides sinensis; assembly: GCA_027744375.1. NCBI lineage: Eukaryota > Metazoa > Arthropoda > Collembola > Entomobryomorpha > Orchesellidae > Orchesellides > Orchesellides sinensis. The sequence continues at coordinate 2,058 of JAHZNG010001076.1, forward strand.
ATAAAAGGATAATAACCCTCACCTCAGCTAAATTCTTCCAGTTAAGCGAGTATGACTTATTCCAAAAGCGATAATGGTATACATATTAGATTTCTAATTCCGGCGTCTTCACCACATACAACTTTATTCTAAAGCAGCATTTTGTAGTAAACTGGATGTTTGCAAGTAAAGAAGTTTTTGGAAAGTATGTTTTCCAACTTGTGTACTTCGACAACTGCACTTCCGCTTTCACTTCCTTTTGTATGGTATGGCTTGGCGGGTTCCATTTCATAGAGTATATAAAACAATCTGTGCCGGTGCATTAGACCTAATCTAAATAGGGATGAGGAGTAACCGAATCACTTTAAATCTCGAAATACAAACTGAAAATTGTTTTACCAGGTTGAATCACAGACAATTTTATAGCCATTCTAAATCTGCTTTGTTTGATTTTGATTATTTGTATAGGGTACTTATTGTATAGTTAGGGTTTATGAAACTAAATAAAAAGTTGAGTGAATACATGAGTTTAAAGCATTAGAAGATCGAAGTGTGTATTTAGTTGGAACTAACTGAGATGGGTCGCAACCCTTTTTCATTAGAACTTAGAATACTAGTGAGTCATGTAATGAATTATTTTGTAATCTAACTTGGTATGCATGAGTAGGGGAATGAAATGAGTAAAACAACTATGCATGGCAATTGGTGTTTTAAAAAGGCAGCCCAAAATACCCAGATCCAAGTTGGAAAAAGAGAAACACGCCCAACTGCAAGAAAATTCAGTTACTCGTATCAACATAAAATTGTCTGGAAATGGCACACAGGACAACAGTTTTGAGAATATGAACATTGCAACAGCTTTCTCTCTCTTTTGTTTCTGAAGTCATTATTTGACATAAATATATAAAGTCAAAAGCATTATGGTCTATTTTAGGATGAGCAAAATGCATTAAAAAGGCTGGAATACATTCATTCTGAAGAGAGTGGAGTGGAGGAGATAGTGAACAGAAAGGAGATCCTCTGATTTCCATTCTAGTCTACTTCATTGGTGCTTTAGCGGAAGTCAGATTGGTCATGAGTGGCTTCTCATCTCTAGCTTTTGCTATATCAAATTACTTTTTTGAACATTGTTGTCCCCCTATTTGTGTGTAGATGTGCTTGTGTATTTTCCCTCTACCTCATCAGATATTTTGTACAAAAGGGCATACTTTATACGTCCAGAGAAACATATTGGGCATCAGTTCCTTGTTTTGCAGGGCTTGGTTTTGGAGTTTGGATGTGATTCAAATGTTTTCCCTTTTACCATATTTGTGTTGATGTTTCTTCTCTTTCATTCTTGCCCGAGCTCATATTCTAGTTGAGGATTATTATGTATGTCCGTGAGGCACCGGCTGCTTGCAATCTCCTGCTTGTATGGTGCATCACTTTATCCTAGTAAGTTTTTTCCTCGAGTACGCCGTAAATGGGAAACACTTTAAATCTAGCACCGTTTTGCAGGGCTTGACAAAATCCAAGTTTAAATATAGTAGCGGCTCAGGAAACAACTACCAAAAGCGTGTAAAACATGAAATTCTTCACCAAAACTGTACATAATTCATACATACGTAGAAGATAGTTTTGGCAAAAAAGTTTACGATACAAGTACTTAACTGTATCATCGTTTGACTGAGCTGCAGACGCCCGTCAGTGCCTAAAACGCCTTTTCACTTATTTAAAGCATATAAAAAATGAACCTAATACACATATGAGGTATATAATTTTACATAAGCAAAGTTTAGCCATATTATATGGGTCTTCTTAATACAAACGAGTGAAAGCACACCTAGGTAAGACTAGAGTAGAGTAGTAGGACATTTTCTTAGGTCGGTCCATGTTGGAATGATTGACTGAAAGTGGATGATACTTAACTCGTTTACAATCTTCTCTCAGTTGTTCCACTACGTTAGAAGAATCACAACCTCAAGTGGAGATCTTGTTGGTTGGATATCGATACTGTGGGCGAGAGAAGCTCAATTCATCCAAGGTTTGCACTGCAAGAGGCTAAATTAATATTACCAGGAGGAATTGCTCTTAAATCATATTATAGTTGTGCGGTGTAACCATTTCGAATTCCTTTGCAAAAGGCACTAGCCACACACATACACACACCCTTGCTAAAAAACTGTTTACTCACTCGCCGTCTTCTCTCTTAAAACACTTCTTTGGAAAATGCCTAATGGCAGTTGAACAGGAAGCAGAAGAATAAAATGCCTTCTCTCGCTCTCTAAACGAAGTCTTGCCCAGCAAAAGTATCAATAATGAAACAAGAATGCTTTTGAAAAGTTATAGGGTACGTACGTGTGCAATAATAGTTCAACTGGTAGACTTAAGCATATTTCTGCACAACTTTCTGTAGTGCTACTTTCTGATTCAACTTATTGCGAATCCTGGTGTAATGTACATTTTTAAAGGAGAAAATTCTTTATTTAGAAGTCAAGCGTGGAATTCTAATGGCGCTGACTACAATTGAAATAGTAACAGTTTCTTGATAAAATAGCCAACCATGTGCGTTTCCTTTTTCCAATGCATTACATCACAGTGAGTGTGTAGGCATGTATGTGTGTGAAAGAGAGAAAGAGATGTTGTTGTAAGCTCTCAGATCCGGATATGGAGTATATAAGAAGATTAAAGCATGGAATTGCTTAGTTGACAGGAGGGGGTCTTCGAAACTGTAAAAGACCAGAGGACAACAGCAAAGGAACGGGTTACTTAAGAAAGCGTGTTTTAGCTACGTTGAGTCTATACTTAATGTAAGGTGATAGTGGCCGTAAAAATAAAATAATAGCTTTGCCTGACACTAATGCAACAACAAGCCAGAGTAAACTAATAAGGGCTACTGAGAACTAAGCAACTAGCAACAACAAATTAGTCCGTAAAAGTAGCCAGGACTCTGCTTACTACAAAATCGTACATGGTGGTTGTTGTACTACCGTCCTTGCATATAAAATAAAATGGAGGAGATCTGCCTATTCTTTCATGATAAAATAAAAGTGAACGTAAATGTAACGTATTGAGAAGAAAATGGGCTTGCTGCTGTGAGTATTTTGAAATAGAGTTAGTTAATGTATGATACAAAGCATGTCTGCATAGTACGTGTGCAGGGTAATTCACCAAGTGAAGTGGTTGCTTTTACTGAACAAGAAGATATCTCACCGAGTCTTTAAGATTTCCCTTTGGCAACACCCTTGGTGGTTTCCTTCCCATTCGTAAACACAAGGAGAAAGCTGAATATGTATGGACACAAGCATGGCTAAAAACCTCTAAATAAGCTAACCCAACACTTGATCGGCTAGTTGTTTGCTACTAGCACACAAGTATTATAGATTGTCGTCTTTTTTCTTTTTTAAGACTTTTTACACATATTATTACAAGATGCTTTTGGTGCTAGGTATGGGAATCGTAGTGCAAGCTTTATTTTAAGAAATAAGAAAACTACTTCCTCTTGTATTATTATTGTGTTTTTGGGGGATACGACACTACAAGTGGAAGTTGGAGTTGGAGAGAGAAAAGGAATGATAGAAATGTAGAAAAGTGGTGCCTCTTGGTCTATGGTCTCTTTTTTGTACTTTGCTCTTGCCTGCTTGTAAAGAAAAAGGAAGAGGATTACATTGCTCAAATGATGTTATGCTGATGCTGGAATGTGGTCTTTCAAAGTCCCACAATCCGTATGCACATATTTATACCTACAATAATATAAAATGTACCGTCTTAAAAAACAATACTCGACAACATGGCCACAAATAAGATCCTGTTGCTGGTGTTATGAAATGCTCGAAACTGCCCCAAAGCAAAGGCTTTGTCTGCTGTAGGCATTCCGCTGTGGACAAGTGTTTTAAATCTTTTTTCCCTTTACCTTACAACCAAGACTTTCCATCTGCCTGGTTGGCATATTATATTATGTACATATGGCGTATTATGAATAAGCACACATACATATGTGGTATATTTGATAGCGTCTTATGTTCCTTAAGTGTAGGGATACAGTAGTGGTGAAAGTTGCAGTACCTAGTAGGTACATAGTCTATATAATATCTCTGTCTCCTTTTTCTGACCACCAGCGTCATACCTTTATAACTTTATTATGTGTACCTAAGTAGGTATGTATTTATAGAGAGTGTAGTGAAAGTAGAAACAAAGTAGCTAAGTGGGCAGCCTACAAGCAAACCACAAGAAAATGCCGAGTTTCTTTTTTGGATGATGTTATTAAGAGAAGCACTTGTTTTCACATGGAACTTTGTACTACTCAACTTTCTTTGGGCGTATTAAAGGAATTTTGTGCGGGCAGCTGTGGGAAATGGGTACATTATTATTTCTGTATGTAAGACGCTTATCATCCACATGCCACACACACTCATATATTTTATTTTCTTGGGATACCTGTCACAATTCCTGAGTTTTCAGCTTGTCTTAGTATTGAAAAATTCATCTTTAATATTGTGTAGCAAGAAACATACACACACATGCTGTGAGGAATTCTGAATGTGTATATGTGGCATACAAGAAAAGGAGGAATTACTGTGCGCCTAATTACGACAAACTAAAAACACGCTACATAATGCAAGCAACATCGTTTCACCTCTTTCTCCTCTTGCCTAAAAAAGAGTTATGCTTTTAAGACATTTCTGTGTTAAGACCTCTTTCTCTCTCTTTGTTCTTTACACCACTACTGTGTGGTGCATACTTGCCATGTAATGCATTCTTGTTAGACAACGCTAGAGCCAACTTTTGGAACAAGAGGGGGAACAAAAACTTTATCAGTGAAATGTTTTTCTCCCTTTGCTCTTCTTTGATTTTGGTTCCATGATGTTCGTGCTGTAACGCTTGAGGTTTGTTGGGTGACCTTTGTGGGCTTCATTCAAAAGAAAACCAAAGAATAGAGAAGACGGGAGTGATAGAAACGCAATTTTTTGTATGTTTCTTCTTCTTCCTCTACATTTGTTTTAATATTATTGTTTTGGATGCAAGCACGAGTGATGAAATGTGTATAAATTGTAGGGCAGCTGGAAAACAATTTCTTTCTTTCAACCTGTCAAATGAGTTCTTAAGATTGTTATATCTTTTCATTGCTCTCATTGACTCTCTTGCTTAACCTTACATGCCAAAGGTATAAAAGTGTGTATGATAACAATATATAAGAATACCATTCTCCCTATTCCAGTTGTCACCACTACAACTCCATGAGGTTTTATCTGTAGCCAAAAGTTCTCGTGGTAAAACAAGGAAAACACTCTCTAATGTCTTGACAAACTTATCTTGCTTTCGGAAACCTTCAACGATGTTCTTTTCGTTTATTTCTATGATTCTTCATGTATGAATGTGAAAAGCTCCTCGACTCTGGTCTTTAATATATATAAGGAACATATAAATATGGAGTGTTTGCACGCTTATAAAATGAAAGAGTGTCTACTTACCGTGAAATCCTGGCTCCTTACAGAATCTCTTGTCCCTCTTAGAAATTTTCAGTTTGAGAAACATTTTGCTCTTCATTCATTAATGATTTCGGTAGTTACACACTTCAGCAGCTATAGCTATGATCAGAAACACCACCGCACTGTGTGGCTGCTAAATATAAAAGTGTTTCTTTGGTCACATTAAGAAGTAGCAAGGTATGACGATGTAGTTGCCAGTCTTTCCTCATCCTTGCAGATATTTCTGTGGATTTGAAGGTGATAATTTAGTTACACTAGAATGCAGACCTGTCTTGGCTTCCCTTTTCTTAAGAAACAATTTGCACTCAACAAAGTTTTCATTTCGACTCTAGCTCCTTTTCTTCACTTTATACTTTCTCAGCTTTCTCTGCTCGACCTTAGGGCATAAGTTTCACAAAGAAGAGAGAGATGCGGACCTCACCGCAATAATTTGTCGATAGAGGCAAAATGTCAATGGAGTTATTATTCCGTAAGCAGATTATTCATGTGGTAACTGTAATTACATTGCTCACATATAAGTTTTCCAAATCAGACGCATGAATTTCTCATACTAATTGGTGTGTGAGCAGAGCAGATTTTCTCCTTGTGGACAAAAAAGGATAACGGGAATGATGAGGGAAAATTTGTTTCTGACATTTTCTTGCTCTCCTCTCTTAAAAACTGTGACGATGAGGATGCTACTTTTGCGTCTTGTTCAGAAATCCTTTAATTAAATTTGATTGAAAAAGTATATTCTAACTTAAAATGCAATCTTTAAAAATGATTACTTTGTGGCAAATAAGCAAACTACATACTTAGTATTTGGAATAGTAGTCGCTCTCATGGAATACTCTGGAGTTTGTTCTTTATCGAAAGCATACCTATGTGATTAGTTCTTTCCTAAATTTTTGTCTAACCTGTGTTTTGAGTGGCAATATGGCAACCAGACGTGAACCACTCGTATAAGATTTCTACAACTGTATTCCTACAACTGTATTCTACAAATGTTCATATGAGTTTTAAAACTTATTGCAAAGTGGCAAAAGAGCCACATTCTCTAGTTTTGATGACTCTTACGGCATTACAGTAGTAGTAGCGTGTTGTCGGAGGAGGTTTGGCTGATTGCATATATATTGTGAGGAGGCTACTTGGTACCGTGTGGAGCAGTGAAATTGGGAGAAACGGAACGAAAAACACATGGTAATTTTCCCAGTCCTTTAGAGAAAGCGAGTGCATGAGCCCTTTTCTCTTCTTTTTTTCTAACTCAAATTCTTTTAGTCAAAAGGAGAGCTCTAAGGTCCATGAGATTTCATTCTTCATATTCAGTTGTTTGAACACTAAGTCTTACAACTTTTTAAGCACAGTACGGTGTCGAAACACCTTATTCTTTTTTTATTTCTTCTGAGAGTACAATACGTACATAAAAGAAGCTACTTTCAAATATGAAGCACATATAACACAACTACGGCATTAACACAGGTTTTCACTCTAATGGTGTACATGGTTTTATAAAAAGAAAAAAAAACATATTAGAATTAATTCTCAATACAGCATGCGTGAAGGGACCGAGAAACTTGAGGAGCGTGACGCAAAAAGGAATGATGATTCATCTCAATGAATAATAATCTGTAGCACTGGAATAGAATTATAAAATTGTACAAGAAATCTTAACAGAGAGAGAGAGAGGGGAAGGGGAGAAGTTTTTATTTTGTAGATTCAGTTCTATTCTAAAGACACCCTGGTAGTCAAAGGGATGTCCCACTCCCTGTCAGACACAAGAATATAAGAATGGGAAGTTACAGCATTTCTCTGTATGTTGCTTCTCTTACAAAGTAGAATAAAGTAATAATAACGTATAATAAATATGTCATACTTTTAAAAAGCAAAATCTGGCTATACCAATGATAATGAATGGAAAGTTATATCTTTGTTTCAGAGTTTGAAGGAGAAAACGAGTTTAGTCTCTCTGAATGAAGAGCAGGGTAATCTGGTACACTTGCAAGAACTAAGTGCTTTACCAAGAGCCAAGGGGAACCACATGCCACGGTGCAACCATGGGTTTCACTCTTTACAAGGAAGAAAGGAGAGTTGGTTGTGTTTTACTGTGTTGCAGAGTAGCGAGTGGAAAACCAGGAAGGGCGGCCAGTCTCTTATGTATAAATGAAATGGAGACGTAAGAATAAATACGTGGAAACTGTATATGAGAAAACTCTGGATTCTGACTGTGAAAGAGATGAGGAGAGAGGAGAGACAGAGAGAAAGGCCGTACCGTACCAGACAGCTCGACGCCTGACGCAGCACTGAAGGGAAGCACTTGACGGGAGCAGATTTTGAGTCTTGTTTTGTTTTATCTAAAGGATTTGCTTGTACTTTCATGTATCTCCCTTCTCGTGGTTTACATAAGGATTTTACCTATTTCACTGGTTTTTTCCTCAATTGGGGGTTCATATCCTCTTTGGTGTGCACACAGCGTGTGACTACAATTGGAAAAACATAAGTAGTATTTTCTGCTTTGCTTCGCATCTGATGAATGCCTATTTCTATTTGCTTCTTCATGGAAGTCTTGTACAAATCCTATGGTTTATTTGTAAATGCTAAAATATTAAATTGTAAAATGTCATTTGTAACGTTTTACCCAATTTGTAAGAAATTTGTAATGGGATATATGTTTCGAAGTGAGAGGATTGTGTCCATTTAGTATAATGAATATTTGTGTATGAGTAGCTGTTGTTGGAAGGGTCCTGGTAAAAAAGTATTTAAACAATGGGTTTTGCAGTTTCGTAAGACAAAAATGTACATTAAAACTTCATGTCATAAACAACGGATGCGGGAGAAGAACTAAGTTAGATGTGTCATTTTAAACTTTTCTCCTGTTGTAGTGAGACAAATCGTCGTTGATTTTCACCATCAGATTCTCATTTTATGGCACACGCTGCATTTACTTTCACACGAAGTAAATTTGCGGGTTTCCATTTTGTCTGTGTTCTAGTTCCACATATTTTATATATACGTATGTATATACATATATGTGTTGGGCCGGAGGAGATAAAAATCTTATTTTTGTCACATTTTCAACTGAATCTGTCTTGCGGAACGGAGTCGTTTTTTACCATGCTGCTATGTTGTAACGTGCCTTCCGTCGCATTTTTTTATTTGGTTAAATGTTTAAAGCTTCGTTTCTCACCGAGCATTTGATTCATTTCCTTTTGTGTCTAGTAGGGTATTCTGAACGGGTAACGTAATGGTCGAACAACTCTGTGGTCAACAAGGCAACCATGAGTATGAACCTGATATACGCTTAAATACGACTTGAATTCCATGCAAATAACTCTGGCCCAACAAAACTTTCTGTTATTCGCTTCATATTGGGGTTCGCTCAGTATAAGTATTACAAATGCCGTTATATTGCTAATGGCGATACTACTTGCCATGTATTGTTTGAAGCGACATGTAGACACACATATACACATTTGAAGTCTTGGGAAGTTTTATTTCTGTTTTTGTTTGAACTTACACACACATGAAGCTTACCAACTGTTCGTATATGTTTCCAGTGAAACGGGAGAAATTATTTTTGCCCGACATTTTATCTACTTGTGAAAACTCCTGTTTTACAGTATTACAAGAGAGTTCCTGTGCCTGTCATAAAGCACCAACACACACTCACTTATTGTGTACGTATATAATACGTACAAGGAAGGAGTGAGTGAGTGGCTCAAGGCAGAAAGTACATGGTGCTTTGCGACTAGGTGAAAGTACGCGCTGTCATACTCATTGGAGCACAGTTATATTCATTTTATTGAGTATTACTGCTCGAGTGGGTAACTTTTTTCGCTTTTTACTATCCGACCAAAAAGATAGAGCATGGAGCAATATACATATATATTTAGCTCCTTCTTTCATCTCATTTTTTTACCATGTACCCCAAAAACCTCCAGTTTTGTTTTTTCATGAAGATTTTTAATACACGGATTACATTATACAATCCAATTGGCAGGCAGTGGGAATGGTAATACGATGTTCGTGTGTGCTTTTTGTATGCATGACTGTCACATTATACGTAAGTGTATAGTTATTAGTTGAGTGCATTCAAAGAGAGGAGAGAGAGTTTTAGAGGCGGAGAGGGGTAAAAAACCGTTGCGTGTAGATATGGACGCTTATGCACGCAATGTAACAAAAATGTATTGTGGCAAACTACATTGGGTTTTAGTGGGCATGAGGAATGCTTTCTGTTCGGAGGAAAAAATTTAGGGGTGCATTTGCAAAGGCAAAAAGACGGAAGGGAGAAAACCAGTCTTTTTTCTCTCTCCCTCTATGCCCTCTGTGCAAGAAAAGCTAAAAATTAAAAAGAACTCGTTGTTGTTGTATGTATCACACTAAAACCATGGTATAAAAACCGGACCGGCGATTAGACCTACTACGGCAGTGGTAAAGGTGCTTGGTACGTGGCAACAACCAAAGTTGATAATGGCGAGGAGAGAAAACTAAAATGGACATAACTGTATAATACGAGCCAGTCACTCGTTTTCTCCCTATCTTTTTTTTCAAGAATAAAATAGGTTATACATATGGATAGGGAAAGGTATATTATTAAGGCTGCAAGATAGCATCGGTCACGGACCCATTTCTCGATGAATATACATAGGGAGAGTAGGTAACTAACATTGTTTAAGCGTGGAGGTTCATAGGCCAATCTACCTTAGTTTGCTTTCTTATGTTTTAAGCTGACTGAAAATCAGGCATCATCCAGTATTACCAAGTAGTCATTCACGTCTGCCTGCACTGGTGACTGTCATATAGGACGGCGTTGACGACAACAGCAACGACGGTGGAAGAAATGAGGAAAAGGCATTTCCGGGCAAAGTCAGGTTTTATAGCTGTTAGCTTCTCAGAGTTGGAGTTTATTGGACCTTCATAAAATACTCAATTACAAGGAAAAGCAGTCCTGAAGGGAAATTTTGGAACATTTCAAACGTATACAAACGATGACATCAAGAAAGACGATGGTTTCAAGCTTGTTGTTTATTCCACATGTGTGACATTGCTTGGTTCAGTATATACAAAAAGACCGTTTTTTTGAAGCAGGTAGTTTTTAAAGGAGTAAGCAACTGTTTGAAGGAAAAGGCAGGCATCTGGCAACAGTAGTCAAACTTGTTCAACCGATCACTTGAGTGTTCGAGTCAGGCTGATTCTTATGCAAGAAAAATGTTTTCTTTTTGCTTTGTAAGAAGGGAAAGTAGTAGTTAAACTTGGTATGTGTGTAATGGAAAAGATGCTATGTGTTGTTGTAGCTTTCTCTCTTGCTTGATACAATTTTTTTGTATGTGTATCGTTGTACCATGCTACTACTTTCACTGTTTGCAATTTCCGGAAGGGTATGTTTTTGTTTGTACACATGTCGATTTCCGACCGCTTTATCCTCTGCTTTGCATGCCTTGGAAGATTTTTTTTCTCTTGAAACTGTCAACTAGGGCACCCATGCATTATTGATGGAAAACTGGTTGAGTTTTTGCTTTCTTGGAAGAAGTCTTTTAATGTCGTACGGTAACTTGACGTAGGTAAATACATGAAAGTTTATAGATTTGAGAAAGGTGTTTATCTAGGTGTTTGTAAATATCGCAGAGAAAGAAGTTGACTTTTGCCTGACATCGTCAACAACAACAATAGAGTTTACCAAGTTTGGATATGTAGTATCATGTTTATACATTTACAGTATATTAGTCTTCCATGCAAGACTGGCAATATCAAGTATCAATTTACCGAATTTCCGTTGTGGTTTCATACACATTTTCTATGTAATGTTGCTGACTTTCACCTACAGTGAACTGTTGGTGGTAGGATAATGATAAGATGGCTACTTTACGTAAATTCAAGCGTACTGTGTTAACAAGGCAAGATGTCACAACAGACATATAACTATTGTCGTAATTTTTTGGTGGAAGCAGGAGGAGTAGTAATTGTGACAATTTTATTGTCAGCAGACACAACGCTTCTATGCATAATAAATGATTCTAGGAATCAAATCAAAACTAGAACCCGTTCAGTCCTTACTGTTGCGTTGCATGGTTAGGTTTTCCCTTTGTCTTTTCAATATTCTAACGTGTGGAATTTACATATTTGCATTTTGAAAAAAAACACTAATAAAGTATTGCATTTTATTTGTCACGGAAAAACAATCATATTTTGGGACCCTCATTGGCATAATTATACAGTGAGCCTTGCCAGTGAATTAATGGTGACAGGCGATACAAGTCGCATACCTAATATCATATAGACAGCATTAGTGTGGATTCCAGAAGGTTTTGTGCGAAGAGATAAACTAGGTCTAGCTATGTAAAAACAACTATTTGATTTGTGAAAGTTTTTATAAAAGCAACAAAAACTCCCAGTGGTTCTTTCATAAGAGATGTGTGTGTCTCAATAAACTAAAGGAAAAACACCAAGGATTTCTTTGACGAGGATACCTTTAAAGACCCCAACAGTGTATTATCCACGAATCTGACATCTGAATTCGTGCAGACTGCTGTGCTAGATATTTTTACGAGCAAAGTGTAGAAAGATGAAAAACATGAATAATACACACATTACGTGAGCTTTCGAATATTGAAACTGATACAAAAATAGCAAACATTTACGAATGATTGCAATAGTAAGTCCCCTGCACGTACATATTTTGTGACCCAGTGGCTGTAAAAACGGCATGGTACTTGGTACTGTGTAAGTCAGGTGAAAGGTTTAGAGTAATTCAGGAAACACGTTTATACCAAGTGGTACGTTAAACCGATTAAAGGCTCATCTAAAAATGTAGAGTTGCCATACTACGATATTTTTTTATCATTTTCAGGCAGTCGTGGCATGACACGATTTGTACGTATGTTTTCATATGTGTAAAAATGCCTGTTTGAATGTATACCATGGGACATGAAAGGGTTACAAAGATGAAAAGAAAATGTTGAAGAGAAAACAATTACTACAAAATTTATCGAGTTGCCTTTAATCTTTACTGATTTTTTTGTTTCATTTGACAAGAGCGCATACAACTAAAAACACTGTCCGCCGTCATATAATATCACTACAACTTTGAACTGAGGTTTGTTGTGAAACCATTCAAAAATGCAGGTGGTAGTTATTGTTAGTAAAATTTATACTTGACATCAACTTCTGAGATGGTTGTTACATTAAAAATTTAAAGACACCTAAAAATATTCAACTATACATGTAACAGGTGTGACATTTCAGTAAGAACTACATACTTTGAAGAAAACAAGAAGTGAGAGAGAAATGAAAACCAAAAGAAGAAGAGTTCATAGTAATTAAATTAATCTCAAGTACACAGTTTGATTCAATGCTTCTCTTGCGCACATGCGATTTATAATCCATCCAAAAACATAATAAATGAACATACACTGGAAAGTGTGGAGATAAGACTGCTACATATACACCAAAGAGTCAGAACTTATAGTTTTCAGTTTTTATAGCAGCCGTAATGTAAGAGAAAAAATCATATCATTGCGAACCGTAAAATTAAATTCTTAAATATTAAATTGTGTTTTATGCATAATACATGTTAAATAAGTAATATAGGAACAAAATACACAGGCTAAACTGAAGGAAGGTCAAGCACAAACCCCTAAAAATAATACCACTTTTGACGCTGCCATTATTTTGGAGAACTTAACAAATAGTATAAATGCTCGGGAAAGTTTTAAAGTTAGTTAACTTTCCCAAATTAAATGAACTGGATAACCTCTTTCAATTTCCTGACATACCATTCCACTCCGCATTCCGGTATGACTCATAAGTGTTTAGAATCATAATGGCAGTCGTAACAAACGAATAAGACTGGAATTTGGTTTTACATGGTAGAAATCACCATTGTTACATACATCGCGATGAGTGCGCGTCCAGTATACTATTCACTATACAATATAATTACTATTTACTTATACAATTGAACGATTGAGAAAATATCGGGCGTTTGAAATTCTTATTTTCAAAACACTACTCAGTACTTAGTTGCATATTCTTGCCACGTTTTTCCTTTTTATTAAGTATAGTCTCGCACAAAAACAGTATAAATTCTTAATCATCACTGTGGAGCTTGATCTCGAACTAAAATTTAATAAACCCTATATTTGCATTTATTTTCAAACTGTCGATGTAAAAATTTGTTTAAATGTCCTTCATCAGTAAAACATTAGTATTCACCTAAACGATGACTTTTTGAATTCATCACGTGATCAGTCGAGTTGCTATTCTATGTTCTAAAGGAATTCAGAATGAAGTACTTGTATGCTTAAAAACCAGTTTCATTATGCTTAATATATATACCTTAATTTACGATTTTATAATAAACTTATTATGATAATTCAGTCAACATTAACTGGCTAGTCGGTGGAAAGAACAGTACCGCACTGATGTTTTAAACAGTGATGGGTGGTTATTGTGTTTTTTAAAACCTTACACCGTTGTAAATTCCCTAAATTTCATCTCCTGAAGCGTAATATTTTTTACTTTCCATAAATGTAGGAATAATGAATTAAGTTATTTGAGAGATCTGTTGACCTATCAAGGTATCAGGAAGACTTGACACGGGAATCCACATCGGCTCACGTGCGTGCTCTCGATGTTTTTAATCAATTACTGCTATGTACAGAATAAACATGTTTTATATGGCGTTCAGACTCAATAATCCAGTTGGATTTCAGATTTAACTTCCATTTTTTGATCAGTTTTAACCACATCCGTATCAAAATCCAACACCAATAACTTTGTTTCTTCGGTACCATTACGGCTTCCAACTGCACAAACTAACTTCGTTTCTGATGCACGGATTCGCCACACCACCCCACCGCTTCCTCCACTACTTAATGAAACTAGATTCCTAACAAACTCTCCTAAAAAATAAAGCATACAAATAGAAGTTACAATATATGTTGTACAAATATATAATAAGCAATTGCTACATGGGTTTATTTTGTATTTCAAAAATTACATCTTACGTACCTGATCTTATATCCCATAGCTTTACAGTTCCGTCGTCGGAAGACGTTATAACGAATTTATTAATCAACTGAAGACAGGTTACTGCACTGAGATGCTTGTTGGGTCCTATAAGACAAAAACATACTTATCGGATTTGATTTTTAGCAAAACTTGTGTACGAATACACAATACGCGAATTTCAAGACTTTACTAGAGTTACACAATGCATACCTGTTAGAGTAAGAAGGCACTGGCCTGTAGAAATATCCCATATTTTAACGGTGGAGTCTGCGTTCCCTGAAACGAGTAGATTGTCTCGAAGTTCCATTCCTGAGGTCAGACTTTGATGCCCCATTAGCGTATGTTTGCAGGCACCTGATTCTACGTCCCAAACTCTTATGCTAGTGTCTAGTGAGCCGCTTACGACATGAATTCCGTCGAACTGTTTAATGTTCACATGAAAAAAAATCGTTGAAAACATACACTACTAGATAAACTATCTTTATTGGAAACTGTTGTGAGCACAAACCTGCAACGAGTAAACCCTGTTGGTATGACCTGATAACTGGTGCAGACATTCTTCACGTTCAGGATCCCAAATTCTAACCATGTAATCATACGCCCCAGAAACAACCAAACTCCCATTGTACTGCACGCATCTCACAGCAGCCATGTGTCCAACTAAGACATGAAGACACTCCCCAGTTTCTACGTCCCACATACGTAATGTTGCATCCCGAGAACCACTGACAACTCTGTACAGAACAAAATAAAATTTAGAAATTTTAGAAATTGTTTCAATAGTAGGTGATATGTTTGCATAAAACTTGCAATGAATCCTACATAAAAAACGAATAAATTTGTTCACATTGATTTTATGGAAATAAATGATTAATACAAATGTACCGATATACGTATTTGTAATTAGCATACCTATTTCCAGAAAACTGTAGACAAGTGATCACATGGTCATCATGACCTTTCAAGATTTTATGATCTCGTGTATCCTTGCGCTTCCAGTTCATTTCTACGTAATGCTGTTTCATAAAAGCAGCCTTCCAACGCGTATTAGGAACATCAGAATTACTAGCAGTCGAGTTGTGTGCGCTATTACTGTTTCTATTCCTGCGATGAACTCTGTTAGACATGGCACTGAAATACCCAATTCCAGCCTCTTTACACTTCTCCCGCCATAACAGATTATCATCCGCAAGTATCCGCCAGTACTTGCATGTCTGAGCCGCACGCAGTAGATCTCGAGGTTCCAAAAACGAAAGGACATAAAGGGCAAGCTATTTTACAAAAATTCAAGCACATAAAAATTACATGTTGTTTGACACTACAAAAAACCAAAACCATACAATTTTAAAATATTATTATGTATACTTCTTTAGGCAACAGAGAAATGAAATCACGCTGAAATTGCGGTTCGATGATTTGCATCATGTGACGAACTTGTGTCGCTTCACAAAGTCCTATTAATTCAGTAATGGCCATCAGTCGTTCGGGGTGACTCCATCCCTAAAAATTAAGTTTAAAACAGTGTTCACATCTGCCCTTCATCAACATACATTTTTTAACATTTTCTGTCATCACAAATTTACTCACAGTAAACATTTGTAGCCATTCTCCCATGCGCGGGGGAGGATGTGCTTTTGAGGGAATAATAGACCGGCTGGAACTTCCACATGGGACGGAGGAACATGTGTCGCCAATTTTTTCCTCGACCTGATACGAGAAAGGACTCCCTTGTGTCTCCACTTCGCCATCTTCACATTCATCTTCAGGGCTATCAAGCTGTTGGTCAGTCTGGTCCATTAACGACCCAGTAAGTCCAGAAAATCTGAAAAAAGAAAATGCATAGTTACCATCTAACATCTTGATTTCACGTTACCCTGTAATTTCTGGCGACCATTACAACATCATCCTAATATTACATGTCGATTTTAAAAACCTCGATGGTGCCGTCTTATTGCAACTTCTTATCAAACTAACCTGTACCGCGTAAGTTCGCTACTACAAGACAAAGTTGCCCGCCGATTAGGTCTTTGCTTTACCAACAGACAATACTGAGATCTGTCTCTAACCCCACCAGGTAGAAATTTATTGTCTTGCCGACCTAGCTGAATTTGTAACTTGTACAATTCCCTTTTTAAACATGACATTCGCAACTCCAACTCTTTTGTATTTGTTACTTCCATTATGCCAGGGTCACGTTTAAACAAGCAATGGTTAAGACACAATAAGTCAATTAGAATACAATAAAGCAAATACTATTAGGAAATCTATCACAATAAAATAAAGTATTTCGCAACAAGTACAAGACTGACCAAAGAAAACAGGCTAAGTCGAAACTGAATAAAAAAGCTACTTGAAAACTTGGACCACATCAAATTTGACGGATGTACTAGTTCCAACAAGAGCGTTCCCTAAACTGTCCTGGCTTGTTCCTGCATGCCCTCACATTTATCCATGCATGTCAGATTAGAGCTTGAACAACCAAAACCAAAGCTCTCTAAAGATTTTCACAGGCATATGAATGGCATGGGGCAAGAAACTTACATGCACTCTTAGTAACTTCATGCATTCTTATATTTTATCTAGCTTCCTATCCTAGTACAGCCAATTTTGCATAGAATGCATATAATTTCCTATAATTACCTTTACACCAATACCTATCCACCAAAACTGGAACAGTCCCAAACTTAAATACTACAAATATATTCAAAGTTGACCCTAGTTCTATCTACTAGACTAGGATTCAAAAACCAACGGCAAAGCTAGATGCAGTTTACAAATTTACTTCATGAAATACTCCCCTCTGTAGTGTGTATTCAATCATTTCAATCTATCAGTTTCTGATGCCAATGCTAAATTCAAGAACCATATACTATAAGTGAGTGAGTAGAAGAGCATTTGAGGAATCAGCAACGATCACAGCCAATTACCGCAAAGGTCTCCCAAGCAAGCACTGAGGCCCCAACCATTAGATGAGGAATGGGAACCCCCATAACCATCACCATCCTACGTATCCTTATTCAAGTTCAATGGAACACAGTAAATGTCAGATGAATACCAGGGATGCATCTGAACACTTTAAGATTTACACAAGGCAATTTATAAACCTTGAAGTCAACTCAAACTCACTTCTGTACTTGAGGAATGCGTTTGGCGTTATAAAGTTGGAAAACAGAACATTTTAACAAGCCACCCCATTACACAGATCGAAATGGTTCCCAATGTCGTAAAGGCAAATGAACCCCTGGTTAAAATCAATTTATCACCAAATGTATTTGCATATAGTGTACGTTACCACGTTTCCGTTGACTTTTACCCCAACCATTAGATGAGGAATGAGAACCCCATAACCATCACCATCCTACGTATCCTTATTCAAGTTCAATATAGAACACAGTAAATGTTAGATTAATACCAGGGATGAATCTGAATACTTTAAGATTTACACAAGGCAATTTATAAACCTTGAAGTCAACTCAAACTCACTTCTGTACTTGAGGAATGCGTTTGGAGTTATAAAGCTGGAAAAACAGAACATTTTAACAAGCCTACTACATTACACAGAAATAGTTCCCAATGTCGTAAAGGCAAATGAACCCCTGGTTAAAATCAATTTATCACCAAATGTATTTGCATATAGTGTACGTTACCACGTTTCCGTTGACTTTTAAAAACCGAGCGAAGTTTAAAGGTCCTCATGGCAAAATCTCGCAGGGATACTACAACCTAACTACAATATACGGACAATAAGTCACCTTTACGCAACCGTGTGAGGTTAGTAAGGTCATCTTATAAAAACCTTACGATAAAACTATTACATACACCTTCGTATCTAATCTCACATGGCTCCTCAAATGCACCCCCAACCCACCCCCATTAAAATTTCTTTTACACTCTCTAAAAAGAATTTTCCGGATACTGGTAATAATACCATGTTTTGAAAAACCACCTTATAAAACTGCCTCCAACGTACCCATCATCTAAACTGACTAATATCCCACCCCCGTTTAGCAATTAGCCTTGACACTTGTCAGTCTAAACAAAAGAGATGTTTCACACTAATCGTTGGATCTATATTTAACAGCGATAATACCACATACTACATATTTACATGCCATAATATACTTAACTGTACTAATAAAAATTGTACTAATTACTATTTTTTCAGTTAGTACATCCTGATCGAATAAATAACCACGTTTCCTGCATCCTCCTCCACCTCTCCTTCGTTCTCACCTTAAATATTTAATTTTGCTTGGTGAAATCCCAACTGTTGGACAAAATCCCGTGTGTTTCTGTAGCCTACATCTGCAGTTCCATTTGGCCTCAAATATTTTTCGAAATAAATTGTTTAATAAAAAAAAGTCACTAAATCCTTTATTTTTTCCAGTTGCACTCACACACACTTTTTTCAATACACTTTCAATATCAACAGCTGAATAACAAAAGATATATTGTGTGATGAGGGTAAAGTTATCCTGCCTCTGAGAGTAGCCAAGGCCAATGATATACACACACCATAGCATCACCACGATGGTTAACGGCGGGATTATTTTCAGTTTTGAATTTACTCTGTATTTTTGGTACAGTAAGGTTCCCTATTGTTCTTGTATATTATACACATACAGTAGATTGCCCATACCATACCCACATTGCATTGCTAAAAGCACACTGCTCCGTGCATTTAACTCTTCTTTTGTGATAAGTTCATGCATGCATGGAGTATGAAGTTAGAATATACCAGCCAAGGTGAAGTATGCATATTATGTTACTACACGTGGTCTCCCTTTACCCCTCCCAAACACTTTCGTATGGGTATTCTTATGTAAGTCATAATTGATTTTGTAATTTAATCGAAGAATTATATGGTGAGGTAATATATGGACGGTCCCGCGGGGAACAGTGTAACTTCACACACGTCTGTATTACATGAGGTGTATTGCATTTTGTATTTATTATGGTTGACCGGGCTGGTAATATGGATATAATATAAAAAAGTACCGAGATGTTTAAAAAAATTAAATAAAAATTAAAGTAATTGTAGAAATACTGTAGTGGTTATAATTGTATTTTTATAGTAAACCTTGGAAAACCGCGAGGGTTCATGGGTGCTGGCCAGGCAAAAGTATGTGAAAGTATAAGAAACAGGTAGAAATTTGTAACACTTACGTGATTAATGTTTATTTAACCCTTTCTTGTATCCTTTGGTGGTTTTAAGGGTAAGAGGCCACCGCATGGTGTTGCTAAACCATCCGATGGTATGTCCATTGATTTGGATACGGTTCCTGTCAGAGTAGAAAATGTACGGATTAATGGGCTAAGCCGCACAAAGGATGACTATGTTTCACAAAGTGTTCAAGAACTATTTAGAGCCAGCACTTTTAATGAGGTTAGTTATTAAATTCTAAAGTGAATGATAAGATGGGGTGATATTTTTTAATCAAAATTATTTTTAAAAAAGTAACTAACAATGTTTTGTTGTGTCGGTTGTTTAGCTGGTTTTTAAAGCGAGTGCGGTTCAAAACAAACTTGAGAAGCTGGGCTGTTTCAGAGATGTGGGGATAATTATTGATGTGAATAATGCCTCGCCAGACGGATATGAAGTAAGTGGTATAAGTATAGAGGTTGTTGTACATGAAGAGATTAATGGGTGGCTTTTATTAAGGTGCAGTGATTTAATTGATTGTAGGTCATTTACAATGTACGAGAGAGTGGTCGCTTTGTTGGTGGGATTAACACGATGATCGGTGCAAATGAAGGATCTCTGGTGTTAGGCTGTCGATTGCCAAACATTCTTGGGAGGGGCGAGCGAATCAGCATAGAACATACTATTGGGTCCGACTCTAATAAAAGTTCGCTTTTAACTGCGATGAAGCCTATTGGGGGCCCATGGAATGCTGAGTATGGTTTTTAACTTTATTATACAAAAAGCAGTTGTACTGGGTTTGTTTCAAGTTGATATGTATTTATGAATGATTTTGTTTTATTTTGTATAGTTTGTCTGCCACACTGTTTCATCATAAAAATCCAGCATATTGGTCTAGTTATACGTTGTTCAGCACAGGAGCATTACTGGACTTTGCCTTCGAGTCAGCTCAAAAAGTAATGGAGCACGATTGTATAAGAGTTCTGGAAATTTTAAAGCAATAAAAATCCAGCATATTGGTCTAGTTATACGTTGTTCAGCACAGGAGCATTACTGGACTTTGCCTTCGAGTCAGCTCAAAAAGTAATGGAGCACGATTGTATAAGAGTTCCTGAAATTTTAAAGCTATCATGGATGTTGACATATGTTTGCAATATTAATTTATAGGTTAGACATAATATGCAATGGGAAGGGGCGTGGAGACAGTTGGAAGCATCTTCGCGACAAACATCCTTTGCAGTACGTGAACAAAGTGGCCATACCTTCAAGTCATCCCTTAGACACATAATGACAGTGGACCATCGTGATCATCCAATTTTTCCGTCATCTGGTGTGCTCTTGAAGCTTGTTCAAGAATACGCTGGATTGGGAGGTGATGTGGCTTTTGTTAAGCATGACTCCGAGCTTCAAGCTAACATACCATTAACCTCATAATTTGGTATGATCAGTTATTGACTATCAGTAAAATTTTTAACGTATGGCTAAAATACTGAAGGAATGTGGAAATTTTGTAGGTAATTCAAGGAGCACTACGTTTTGGCGTACTGCGACCTCTTGATGCAAGGGCTAGCACCCATAATATAAGTGATTTATTTTTTCTGGGCGGGCCTCAAACTATCAGAGGTTTTGACATGAAAAGTCTAGGAGCTCGAAGTGGGAATGATGCTCTGGGTGGAAAGGTAAAAGAAGTTGTCAATTAATTCTTTCGAATTTGTATACAGTTGCCCTAACCGTATTTAATTTATATTTGTGATAGGCATACTGGGCTTCTGCTGTTCATATTTTTGCGCCTTTACCATTTGGATTGGGCAGAGGATCATTCGGAGAATATTTCAGGACACATGTTTTTGCAAACGCCGGAAACATTAACGACTCTTCTTTTAATAGTAATTTTATATTTTTAAACTTTCTTGTTCTTAACTTGTACTTTTTATACCTATGTTTTATGATGTTGATTGTATGCATTTCTAATTTTGTAGCTGAGGATTTTGCCCAGAGTTTCCAAACATTGCTAAAGGACTTCCGAGCATCGTATGGAATAGGACTTGCAATAAGACTTGGGCAAATAGCAAGAATAGAAATAAATTACTGTTGGCCATACAGGTTTAGTAAAGGAGATCGTGTGGTTAGGGGTGTACAGTTGGGATTAGGTATTGACTTCCTGTAGCATTGACCACTTACATAGGTCTATTTATTTCATAAGCGTCAAACGAAATAAAGAGATCTTTATTGCTTTTAAAATATTTTGTTCCGAGAGTTCCGTTAGTCATTCAAACTCCCCAAGTGTTATTGAAGTCTGTAATGTAGCACTGATCTACTGATACTTAAGCTTTATTGATTGATGCTACAGTTCTGTTGTTGTGAAAGTAGTTATTTAAGTGGATAGTTATGAATAAAAGAATGAACAATGGTAGAATTTGATGTAATTGGTTAAACAAAATTTCCTCAACTGTCCTTGCATTTGAATCACATTTATACTTATACTAGATATTTTCTTTAAGATTCGATATCTATGGATGTAGGTATAAGTTTATGCATTATGCATTCGCAGTTTCATCTGTTTGTAATTATAGGTATTCGATGGACGCTAGGCATGTGAGGCAATTGACATTAGTAGTTATACTGTTTTTTGCAAGGAATTAGAGTCAGATATAGATAGGTT
>JAHZNG010001077.1:0-15298 GCA_027744375.1 Orchesellides sinensis
GCATGGTCGTATAAGCAAATAACACAAAGTTATGAAGACAAATGAACTAAGCATAAAGTAAAAGCATGAAAAACACATTTAAAATCTGAAAAACAAAGACAAGAAAACATGATAATACATTATGATAAAAAGCTAGAACCATCAAATGTATGCGAAATATTTTAGGTACTTTTTTCGTCGTATATATGTATAAACTTAGTGGTGTAGTTAATCGCTTAAGAAGGGAAGTGAACCATTAAAGGCAGATGTTTTGCTCAACAGACAACAGATTTTTTCTTTACGTGCTGGTTTTATCATCGGGATAATAAATACCATCATAAATGCCATATGAATACATGGGATCATAAAAGCAAGTGTGCAGCTCATGTGCCAACAGTATAAGAAACCCTGCCGCATGAATATACTTAAGTTATGTTTATTTTTGAACAATAAGAAAAAATATTTGCATTCTTCATCCGCACATACATAAGAATACAAAATTGCAATGCACGCATGTAAGAAACAGTTCCTCAAATTTCATAACAATCTCACCATACTCGCTCCCAAGCCTTGTGGGATTTCCATGTCCCGTCTCAATGATATCTTTATCAATTATGTCGATACGTTTGCCATGTAAAAATGCAATTTTCTCGACTTCAAGATGACCAACTTTGAGACAATTTTATTGACTACTTAACAAGATATGCGTTGTAACTTGAACAAAGGAATCTTCCACTCCGGTATTGCTGTCACATTATCTCACCTTTAATCACAAAATCTAAGACTTCAGCATTTCATCCATACATTAACATATCCTATCTACATGATACGGTATACGGTCACACAGGTCAAAACACATTAACATCGACAGGTGTAGCCCACACGTTTGTTCATTGTATTTTATCACCAGTACAATCTGTGAATTCCGATGGCATGCCTTAACGCTACATATTTTCTAAACTACCGGAAACAGATGGCCATTGCTGGGTAATTACAGTCTAATTAGAGAAGTGTGTTGAAATCAATTTACATTCATGTTGAAAATGCAGGCGAAGCAGTAAGGAATCAGAAAGAGTTCTGCTAATGTATATTATGCAAGATCTTGACAAGGAGCCAATATATCGTACACATTACAGCAAAAACTCTGCATATGTAAATGTTCATACAAGGCAATTTGTATGTTTGTAATTAATCTAATATGTGCGTAGTTTTAGATCTCACAAGAAAAGGACATCCACATGAAGCCTCTTGGTCTCAATAAAATCCCAACCTTGAAAATGGTAATGGGTAGGTCGCTTGCTAATAGTTTAAAGTCTTTTGAGAACAATCAGTGCTTTAACAAGTATACTGAGCGTGTAAATTACTTATAGTACACCATGACTTCTTTCGCAACTTATATGACCTACTCGAGGGTTGAGAACGATTAAGAGACTAAGCATTAACTTTTGTTACGCAATCAATTTTTTAATCAAGCATTAGGACGCACTTTTTTGGATGATAATAATGGTAACAATACGTAAAATTGCAGAAGGCAATATGGTTAAGAGTACTACGGCTCCTTGACCTTGTTCCTTCAACTTTTTATAATAAAATTTGATTTTTGTATGTAATGATTCTTAATTTAGCTTGATTTTTGCATTATTGCATTGATTTTTTTGTGTATTGGCTAAAAAACTAAAGAGACAATGACCCAACCTCAGAATACTTTGTGTTTACAAATATAAAAAATGCAGTCAAAACAGGAACTACGAACAGGATTCTGTAAAAAAAATTGATTGATTATAAGATTACTTACTTCATATTTAAAACTTGTATACAACGCTATTTTTTGCTTAATAGTAGCAATTTTCTCATGTTACACCTGCAAGTTATTGCACAAGTCTAGATCCTGTTCTATTTCTGAAACTAGCTTCTGATTCTACTTTCAACTTTCATGAAAAATTCCTAACTCGAAAAATCCACAAATTCATTTGCACATTTTGTATTAATGTCATTATAATCAATGTTCATTGAAAGGAAAATGACAAGAATCCTGAAACTCAAAACGCATGAAATAATATCCATGTTAAAGTATGTAAATAAATGAACAAATGCTACCTACATTGTTAGGTATATTTATGTATGTGTTTTGTACCCATGCAAAGATTCATGTTTTTGAATACCTGCCACGCGAGCAGTCAACTGAATAGAAATTCTAGTATCATAAGAAAAACACATGCAACCTAATAACCCAAATCCTGTTATTGCAGACAAAATGCAACGTGCTAAGCGATAATTTGCCAAGTGGACATTGTTATGTTGTATAACTGCAATTACATTATAAAGAGAGAGAGAGAGTATTGCCCTATCACGGATCTAGCAAACTAAACCAACCATACCGGCTAGCTGCATTTTGCGTTTGGATTCCCAATCGACACCACAACGTGCATCTTGCATAAAAAATGAAGTAAAGACGCGTGTAAAATGTAGGTATAAGAATATACTTTGTATATACACAACTAACACAAGATAATGTATATTAAATATAACGTGTGTGCTTTTGTTTCTTTGAGGCAGTAAAATATAAGAAAATTTGAGTTTCATAGAACGAATACATCATAAATTATGATATAGCGTAGTGGGTGTGTTTATGCCTTATTTGTTTGGAGTTTGGACCAACTTCATTTTTATTTTGACAACTCATGAAACTTTTAAATTTGCTAAGCAGCCTTTATGGTAGTTTAATAATGCTTTGTAATAACGCTAAGTCTTATACAATGTACAATGTGATGAATGCAAACTCGAAATTTTACTAAGTATATGTAGATATATTTAATTGATGATTCTTATCAGAAACATTTCAATCCTGTTATCTTTAAATGAAGCTGTGATTCAGTACAAGCAACTAGGAATGGGAAGTTCATTGAAGTTTCCTGCGAACACTGACCAAGTTAATGCATGGAAACTGGAGTTTAACTAAAACTGTTTTAGTATTACTCATATGCATTTCCTGTCACGTATTCTGAGTTCTTTTTTTGCGTATGCAGATGCAAATAATTATTATTTTTACAGTAGTAATCAGTTACTGTTATCGTCATATACTATTAAAAATATCATCAGTCACTAGTCACCTATTTAAAAATAAATGTCATCAAAATGAAAACGTTTTTTAGCATTATAAAAATTTTGTAATACGAAGAGAAGTATGAAAAAATGACATCAGTACATTTATCTGTGATACGGACATAAAATTGAAACATACAAACAAGGTACATTAATTGCATGTCGCTCAGGCTTTAGCATAAGCCTCTGTTAGCCCTCGGTTGTCCCGTTTCTTGTACGTTTCAAGTCGTTTAATGCAGGAAATAAGTCAACCTTTGTAGATAAGTCTGTAAGCGTAAGCAAACAAGGAAACTTTAAGCTAGTATACTTCCACCGCTTTCTTCTTCAACTGTGACAGTTTCAATCAGATGAAAGAAACATTAATTGGGACCCGTAACCCAACCTCGTATGCATTAAACATTTGTATGAAAGCTTGCACGAACGAGAAAGGAATAGAAAGATAAGCAATTACATGTTCCAACGCACCGATGCTTCCGCTCTTTTAATTTATAGACCTACTAACACAGGTACATCAAATTAATTTCTCCTTTCCACCTTCCTTTTCTCCTGAGCTAACAACTAACCATGACTTCTTTGATGGAAAGTTTACGTAGGTATGTAGCTCCGATAGTGCATAGGCTAACAACACCTTTCTACTATGTATGCTTTATAAAGTGTAACGAAATGGAAACTTTTCGTGTAGGTGGTAGCGCAAGGAGGATATATTAAACAAGCTGGAAAATCACACTGGAGACTATTTCTAGAGATCCAGTCACGTCACAAAATCTCTAATTAAGCAGCATCCCATAGTCCCTGATGAAATTTTTACTCCACTTCATTAACTTACTTACGCGGTCTACAACCTCTAAAATTTAGCTTTTTCAGATTGCTGAAAGCAGATGAAATAGTATTTAATGAAGACACAACTGGAGGAAGCAGCAATATACTAACCATGATGGGGAAAACACGTCAACTGAGTAGGTGATGCAGAGAAAAAGGAACCAAGCATTTTGAACTTATATAGAATAAGGTTAAATTACAAAGCAAATATTATATTCCATGCTAATGATCCTGGACCAAACGTTAACTCACCTCCACACATCAGACGCAGTAGAAAACTGGGAGATTTTAATAGCTTCCGGAGCCATCCAGGCGTAAGTCCCAGCAGCAGACATTCTTGTTGTGTTGTGAACCTCTCGTGCTAAACCAAAGTCGGTGATTTTTAAGGTTTTGTTCGAAAGGTCATCTCCAGGCTCGATAGCTTCCAGAATCAGTACTGTAAATACAGAAACGAATATTGGAATGTTAATATTATACATATATATAAATGGGCATAACAATGTGCATTATATTTTAGTTTGTTCTTATATAAGTCAACGAGTTTTTACTTTAGTAAAGATCAACATGCAAATATTTACCATACACTACATTCAAATTTAAAAAACTGAAGCAAATAAAATCCATGGTGGTTTGAAAGTCAGAAGTCAAAACACCCACAGGTAAAACTTTATTACTGTTATAAGTGTCGGTTTGTATTGTATACTATTGGTCATAGATAGTATATACCCATTCCATATACTCTTTAAATTCAACTTCAATAATACCAACACACTCAATAATAACAATACGCACGTGTATACAGTTTACTAGACTATAATCACTTTCTGCCATCTCAAAAAACTCCTTAAACTTGTTTGCTTTTTAATATCCTCTCCCTAAAAATTGTCAAGTTATATGTATATTCACAAAATATGACTTTTTCTTTTCCTGCTATGCACCAACATGTATGAAAACTTTGAAAAAGCAATTTCCTTACTACTTATACTACTTCACACTTTGTCATGATGAAATTTTATGAGAAAACATGACTACTTTATACTAGAAATATCCCTTGATGAGAAATTCTCCCCGTGGTTTTGTCGGCACTTCACCAACTTCTCCTTTTTTTATCGCTTCATGCAGCATGGGGCAAACTGGTGGATTTTTTCCTTTCCAACTACTTTATTATTCTTTCACATAATATTAATCCGAAGTTATTACTATATAACCAAGTAAGCTGAAAGCTGTCGGGAACTGAATTGAGTTACGTAAAAAGTTCACACAAGCAGTACGTACGTTAGTACGTATATTCATTAGAACTATATGAATGTATACAACTTTTATATACATTTATCCAGTATTTTTGTAACGTACCCATCTAATCCATCCAAACCTAACGAGCAGGACATGGCACAAACAGAAAACATTATATTTTCTTTTTCTGGCCAACTTGACTCTTTCTTAACGAAGTTTCTTTCCTTCACGATTCAGGAAATGTATCAGTGGTGTAGGAAGAACATCATCAAAAAAATGTTTGCGAGTTCACGGGAAAAGTATATTTACAATTTTACCCAGTTGTGCAGAGATACTTAAGGAATGGTGTTTCTTTCGGTGAAGAAAATAGCCTTATCCCTTGTCTGGCAAAACGACACATTTTACACATGATATGAGTAGCAGTAAAAAGTAAAACAGCAGGCGTATAACGGACGTGAAGATTTGTTTTTGTTAGGGCATCTCTGGACTACATCTACCTACACGGCCATTGTCCTATTTTTTGGTTCATCTATGTACATACCTGTATAATGTACATAGATTTCATGGCTTCTATACTAGCTCTCTAGTTTGTTGAATCCACCATAAGCAATCTAGATTGTTAGTGTCACAATGCTACAGAAATCTGACAGTGACATAATAACTCCAGCAGAAGAAAAAAGGTGGTCGTATAATAAACTCGTTTAGATTCGTGTTCTAAGAGTTCCTTCCTTCTTAAGCTATAACATAGCATTAAATTATGTGTACAGTAAATAAAATACAAAACTGGAAATACTAAAGAGCATGTCCAGCTTCGTTTCTCGCTTTTGAAAAACAGGACCAAAAAGTGTTCAACAGTCCAATAAATTACTTTGAAAAATATTCCATATCCTTGTACAGTTCAGACCCTGACCATTACATGCTTTATATAACTTAAGTAGAGCGTAGGTATATCTAGTAGCAGCAATCAAATCCCGTCAAGCAGACATAAACAATAGGCCAGACTAAAATAGAACAATGAAGAGAGTGTTACATAAAACGTTTACAGAATTTCTTGTACAGCCTCCATCTTCATGTTTTCTTTATTCTTGTTACAATGTTAGAAGAGGATTGGTGTATGAGCACATTATTTACGCTATATTTTGTTTAAAAAAGGTAACGTAACTGCTTCCAACTTTCACCAAAGGATTCATTTCATTTCACCCGTTGCCTACACATTCTACGTAGCAGTGTGAATTATGCTCTTTCCATGAATCAAATGAGCTAAAGCTCTGTTTGTTTTAAGAAAGGGTACCGAATAGCTTTCCTTTCTGTGCTATAACCATCCAAAATCCAAACGGACACAAGTAAACCCACACAAAGCACATAAGAACACTTCTGCTTTACTTCGATCACTTTTCTGCCTTCAAACATCAACTCTTCTGGATTCTGGATGGGTGAACTGAATGAGTGTCAAGGGGAATATTTTCTCGCTTCATAGGCATCAAACGGCTTTCCCGTTTTTTTTAAACTTTCTCCTTCAACTACACCAAACGCTTTATATAAATCCTGTATAGTTTATGTATGCATATATTTCAATCGCAAGTGTACTTTGTACTCTGTAGGGCTGGTCTGGTAAGCATTTGCTACATGTGACACTTCTGCTTTACTTCGATCACTTTTCTGCCTTCAAACATCAACTGTTCTGGATTCTGGATGGGTGAACTGAATGAGTGTCAAGGGGAATATTTTCTCGCTTCATAGGCATCAAAAGGCTTTCCCGTTTTTTGAAACTTTCTCCTTCAACTGCACCAAACGCTTTATATAAATCCTATATAGTTTATGTATGCATATATTTCGATCGCAAATGTACTTTGTACTCTGTAGGGCTAGGGCTGGTCTGGTAAGCATTTGCTACATGTGGATAATAATGATACATGTACTGTTTGAGATCGACTTGTATCCCATCAACCATCACACATCCATTTGGTGTCAGGGTATACAAAAAATACCAAGAAAATTGTGCTTACACTTTTGTAGCTGGCTAAGTTTGACTTCATTCTCAATGCAAAGCCTTTTTTGATCCCTAACTTGCACTTCAACTCACTTTAGAGTTTACAGAGTGCACTTGCCGTTGGTAATTCCACGTTGTCCCAATGTTTGTAATAGAAGAGGAAAGCTACCAAAGAATTTAAAAGCTCAGCAACGAATCCAAAACTTTTTCAGGTCTTTTCAAAAAAGCTATCTAGAGACAACTCGGAATTTCTTTCAGTATACGACATTCAGAGTCTGACAAAGGGCGAAAACTGCTGGTGGAGGGTATAAAGATAAATTGCTTTCCGAAAATGACATGACCTTCCTTAGAGCAAATAAAAACCCGATCGTAAACGTCCTATTTCCAGCATTTCAGTAGCTGAATTGCTCCAGTATTTCCGCTATAGCATGGAAAATGGAAAAACAATTGTTGATGATAATTTATGAACTAACATGAAGTAATTCTGACGCGTGTATTTACAATATACATAGCTCAATAGCTACCTAATAGAACCCACACTAAAAATAGCCTAGGCGTTAAGCGTATGTTTTGCTTTGCCCCTACGAAGTACCAAAACACTGATAAGGAGTTCTATCCTGGATCAGGTTGAATTGGAAATTTACTGTGTCTGATCTGACCCCTTTAACCAAGCTCCACTCTCGTCAATCTTCAATACACAAGGATTTCGATTTCCATTCATACTCTGCAATATTTTGGGAGCCATTAGTTTTCATTTCATTAAGACCAAACAGAAAAAGAATTTTTTCCCAAAAGTCTGAAAACCCGGTTGAATGATTGGCATTCATGACAGAAAGGATTTCTCAGCATTCACAAAAATGTTCAAAATCACAATGGAACGTTTGCTATTTTAAGTGGATTGATTTCCAAGAATTTTGACTTACATTTGCATTCGGATATAAGTAGAGATAACATTGGAGCTGTGAACTTTTATATATTTTTTATATTCCCAGTAGTCTTGCCTAAACATGAGAAGCTTACTTTTAGCTTTCTTATCAATATTCTTCCATACAATCTTTATCACAATCTTATCATTTCACAATTCAAAGTCTTTATACATCGGTAGTATAAAACCTTTGTATGTATCCAAAGTCATATGTGAAGATTCAAAATTTTATCAGCCATACGTAAAGATTTTTAACAGTCGGTTTCACGAGTACATTGGTCGTAGTCCGTTAGCTGTCATAAATAATGCTGGATTTATGGATTTGAGAAACTACTCTGGAATCATGTGCATAAATGGACCGTAAATACATCAGTACAAACATGATGAAATTATTTTTTCGCATCTTTTATTTTTGTTAATAATAAGCTTGCATTTATTCTTTCTGTTTAGAGCATTCCTTTACTTGGATATCGTAAGCGTTTATGACATTACCAGCACTGTCTTGATTTCAGAAGTTTTCACAACAGCTCATGTAAAAATCTATAGCCATCAATGCTTCTCTTTCAATCGACTTAAAAGAAACGCCTACAAAACCGGAAATACATGGGTAGACAGGAAAACACAAGTTTTTGGCAATAAATTTTACGGTGTTTATCTTTTAGGGAAAGAGGGAGACTATCGTCAGTTTGACTTTGTATTCTTTCATGAACCCGATTTTGGATATGGCAAAGATCGTATAATCCTTGATGGAGCATCCTTAGCATGTGTGATTAATAGTTCAGAAACAAACTCGCTGTGTTACCATATAGAGGCTCTAAATGTGGACGGTTTAATTTCTGGAGACTTTGTAAACGAACCCTTGTTTTGCTTGAGAAAGGACAACTTAAAAGATTTTGATATTCCCTGGCATTCAAACATTGTGGTTGATGAAGTAGAATGGGGAAGCTGTGGTGAAGGAAAGTTTACACCAATCAATAACAACGAATTAGAAAACAAACTTGAAGAATACAACGATTTCATCGATTTTATGCTGCATATTCCAAAGATTACAGTTGCAAATCCAAAACACAGACAAAAGAATACGGATAGGACAATGAATCAAACTGTGGTTAAATTAAGAAAGATTTCTATGCTGGATTCAATATGGAAGTTTCCCTTTGAATTTCATAAAGAAGACACATTTAGCGGTATGTAAATAAGAGTGGCATTGGTGTGCATATGTTAATTGGTTTATACAGCACTTGTATAACTGCGCGCAGTATGAACAAGAAATTTGCTTTTCAGATAATATGATTGCGGGCACAAATTCTCCAAAATATAAGAGATACTTGACACAGTTCTCTTCAGATGAATGCTCTGTAATTCCAAAGCCTAACACTGCAAGAAGGTTATGTCATGAAAATGTTAAAGTTATTATGACAGAAACGTGAAATTTAATTAGCAAATTTTCGCTTTCCGTAACATGTAACCTAAAGCTAAGAAAATATACATTCATTTGTGTACAAAAGATTCTGCTTATTTCTCCAATTTGCATTACAGCCAGTTGTCAACCAATGACAGAAGCCCCATGCGCGATTCTTAATCATATTTTAACATTAGAAACTGTGGACTGGAAGGCTGGTAGAGTAAAGGAAGGTGGATGGAGAAAATTTATTCTGGATTTGGTGAGCCAAATGTATGCAAAAATGTGTCCGCAAGTTCCAACAATCTTTGTGGAGGCTATTACACGTATCTTTGAATATTTCCTTAACAAAAGTATTGATACCAGTTCAGAAACTAGTTTCCAAAAACCCAGAAGGAAGGAATGGAATGAGATCGAGTTGGACTTAGAAAATTGTCATAAATATTCAGATAAGCTACCATTTACACGTGTTCAAGACTCCAAAAGGGTAAAAAGGAAACAACTGCTGGAACGTGAGCTTACTATGTTGACTTCTTACA
This sequence comes from Orchesellides sinensis, assembly GCA_027744375.1. NCBI lineage: Eukaryota > Metazoa > Arthropoda > Collembola > Entomobryomorpha > Orchesellidae > Orchesellides > Orchesellides sinensis. The sequence continues at coordinate 9,990 of JAHZNG010001077.1, forward strand.
ATTCACAAACAGAAGGTGAAACGAACAGCAGTGATTCCAGCAAAAATTTTAGAATATCACAGGTCCACATTTTTTGTATTGGTTGTACCACGTCTTAGTTAAAATCTGTGTGTTTAGCTTTATATTAATGTACATGTGTATTTCTGCTTTTGTGAACGAACATTCAGATTGTAGATGAATTAAACACCATATACCTCCGTTTCCCATACAAAATTATACTAAAGGATCTACAAGGAAACAGATTTGAAATGAGAGACCAGCAAGACTACGTGGAGGCGGCGGAAATTGACTATAATCTTGACTGGGCGATCGACTCATTTTGGAAAGTAATTTCCACAGTTATTGGTTACTGCTATGTACATTACAGAATTCCAGATTCAGGCACACTAGTAAAAGTGTACAACTTTTTTAATGACGATTTTTTTGAGTACGTGAAGGATACTTGGTAAGTTGAAGTGAAGTAAGGTAAACGCTTTAAATACTTTTTATAAAGAGCAACATATGGCTACATGAACCTATGATTTTTACACTAGGATACATGGTCTGGATTTTGACTTGTACAGTCACCTGCTTGGAGAATTTATTCATGGACCTGCTTCTCTTTATATTGATTCCTGCAACAATGGAGCATATCATTGGGCAGGTATCATTTTTCTACGCCCATTAAGGCCATTGTACTTAATGAATGGCGAAGAGAGCTATGCAAATACAAAAGTTAAAAACACCCCGTTTGTCAAGCCTATACCGAATTTTTACACAATAAATGTGAATTTCAAACACTGAAAAATCATGATGCCAAAGATAAAATAATTAATTAATAAACATGTAAATGATGATGTAAAACTTAATTACCTACTTTAACTAAAAAGCTATGTATTTAACCTTTAACATTGTTTAGTTTTTAACAGACATATAATTTTCCATTATGAATCAGTATATTTCTACCCCTTAGCAAATAATGCACTTCAGGTTATTGTATAATACATTCATGGAAATTACATGCCGACATCATTAAAGAGCTGTTCTCTGTTAAAGTTCTTCTTCTTAAAATTGTGAAGGGTTGTGCTTTTGATACATAGAATGGATCAGAGTGAGTGCAAGGTACATTAACACAACCAAAATTGTGCATATATTTGCATTGCATAAAAATGTACTAGCTGATTGCTAGATGTTAATACATAACTCTCCCAGCTAAACACATAGAATAAAAAAGTAAAATTCTCAAATACAATATTCAACCCTCGTGCAGACCTTGAAAAACACGATACGGAGGCTGAATTTTTTTTGCTTTTCCATCCTCATCACCACTGAATTCTCATGAATTACATTCACAACAGTATATAAATAACATTTTGCAATAATAAAGCAACATGCACAATATACATATAAAGAAACGGATGACCAGAGAGATGTTTTTTTTAGATTTACCCTGTGTTATCTGCCTGTGGGAACTTTCAACATGTCTATTAGCCTTTTAGACGTCACGGACCACAGAATAAATTCGCAGAGTTGCCTATTTTAGTAGACTATATTGTTCATATAAGTATGCATAATATACATAATATACCTGCCTATACAACCATGGATGGAAGTAAGGTGCCTATCTATGTAATCAACTTCGTGAACTCTTCTCAATACATGTATGTACATTTTGAAGACCTTTCCAAATGACATTAGTATTTTATTTCAAACTAAATCCTATCTCAAATTTTAAGAAAATTTGCAGTTAGGTTTATTGGGCTGCTGTTTGATTGAAATGCAATGATAATACAAACAGTTTTTTACGTACCATTAGAAGATTTGAGATCACGATGAATGATGGAAATCGGAGCATCACTATGAAGATAATTCATCCCTTCTGCAATCTGAGCTCCACTATGAAGATAATTCATTCCATCTGCGATCTGAATAGCCCAATTGAGTAAAATACTTGGACGAATTTTTCTTCCAGATAAGACTCTATTGAGTGATTTTAGCTCCAGTTCTTGGAATTCGATATGCGGAGGTTTACTTATAGTGTCGATTGTTCTTGCAACAAAATTTGACGGGAAGATCCCCACGTCCCCATCCTCACGGGAGCCAACGTGCCCCACCCACCATCCCTTATCTCCTGAGATGCTTGGGTCTTTGGACATGACTCTGATAATCTCACCCTGCCGTAATGTCAGCTCATCCTCTGCTCGAGCATCATAATCATACAAGACTGTCCACACACTTGTGTCATTCTTCATACTGTTATACATATCTCCCGTGTCAGTCTCTTCCATAATGGTCTCACTGCTACTTTCTCCGTAATCTGTACTGAGCTCTATAGAAGACTTTTTGAAGTTATGTGGGCTTCTCTCAGATAATCGTCTGCCCTGATGGTCATAGCCTGTGTCATGAAAGTTGTTAGTCATTTGATCCAGTCCGTTTTCCCTCTCAGAAAGTTGACCTAAGCTACGATGATGAATGCTTGAATTTGGCAACATTATTGTTCCCAACGTGTAACTGAAATTGGGTGGTAGGCGTCATGAAAGGGTTTTTGCCCGGCAATTCATTATTATGACCCTGTTGATGCCGATTAGTTACCACCTGGGAATTTGGCAACCTATAGTTGCTATATGGTGAGGAGGTTGCAGAATACGAGCGGAATTTTTTCTTTTGAGTGTGATTGGCAGCAATCCCTTGAGGGAGAAGGGATACTGTGGCGGTATGAAGAGGTTCCCCCTCATCATCATGATGGTGATACCCATTGTTTCTGCTTCCATTTGCAAGGCAAGGTTCTAATAAGTAGCCGGCGGTTGAGGCTGCTGGCTGTTCCATTGGGGAAGGCTCCTCCAAATAAGCCCCAATTCGTTAAACAACTTTCGCCAATGTAGGCGTACATACGTGCAAGATGCGAAAGTGGTTATATTTTGCACGAGTGTCATCAATCAAAGAAGTTTTCCATGATGTAAAATGCTACCCATGCTTTTGACTAAAACTCCAAACAAGACTAGAATCCAATGTTCCATTCCACTAACTTTCTGAACTTTTGGTTATAATTAAAGCTAGTGCTATAACTAAAGAACAACATATAGTGCAAAATTACAGATTTCACTTAACACTTTTAGCACACAATTTACGGGAATATTTGTAATCTGTTTAACTTACTCCAAAATAAAAAACGCAGTAGCGATTCTTCATCTCCCCAATAAACAATTCCAAGTTATCAATACAAAAACAGGTTTATACTTTTGTAACTAATTATTTTTGCATCCATCACAAGAAAAACAGTTACTGCTAAAAATATGGAATGGTGAACATTTCTTGGAACCATATAACGCATACTCAAGTGTAATTTTAGATTTATCTCTTAGCTTTTAAGCATTTTGCATGTTTAATACAAAATACAGAAGACAACTATGAGAGAGGAAGCCACTATGGTGAGCCACCAAACATTTTACACTAAAAATAAAATGTTACTAGCCGATCAAAAGAGAAGAGTTCTCAAGTTGTAATGATGTGAGGATGTGACATTTGTACTTGTCTCACTATTATGTGCAATTTTAGTAGTATTGTTCCTTTGAGCGATGGAAAATCTAATGGTAATTATATTCTTGCGAAATGTATTAAGTTGGGCACACTCTTTAATACAAAACACTTCGCATTCCCATATTACTAAAGTTTTATAAGAAAATTTTAATTACGTATCGGTTTTGTACACATTCCCTTAAGTTAAAATATAGATACTAATTAAAGGACAATTTGAAAACTTGTATCTCACGGACTAATTAAAGACGTTTTGATTTTATATTTTCGTTTTCTCTGCGTACGTCTCAAAGATAACAATAATATTGTACGAAAGGCCAAAGGCAGACTAGATCTAGTGGAAAGTCCTAAAGCACTGATATACAGACTTTTTTGTGTATCGCAGCAGCTTCATCAAATCTAGTTGTTTCATATCATTCTAGTAAGAAGGGTGTCACACAGAGCAAGGCAAAGATTCTCTCTTGAAAAATATAAGAGATACGGTACACACCACGATCCCATCTCTACAAAGTGAATGGGTTTACTGGTTGATACTGCTTATACTTTAGCAAAGAGAACCAAAGTCCTACTATCATGAGCAAGGTTATAAAAGCATATATAGTACGTAACAATATTCTTGTTACTATTTTCAACTTACATATACTATGAAGGATATCTGCTGAATCCATAGTATTCGCAGTGTCATATTATCCATAATATCCACATCCGTAGCTTGGCTATTGTAGACTACGTAAAGAGTTAACCTCAGTAGTAGGCGCAGCACACAAAAAAACTTTACAAACAGGAAAGGTATGGTATAACATGCGTTATGTTATATTATATGCACTTCTTCTGAAGATCTTTGGGTCTAGGGTAAATGGAATATGGAGTGGATAGCAAGAACGAGTGGAAGAGTTGCGGTGTAGAGTTGTGCATAGAGTTCAGTAAATGAAGTTGCACTTTAATATATACAGCCCTCCCTCACTTTTCCACAAAAAAAGTGTAATGTATAAATGCTATTCAATACCCAATATGCCTAGCTTCTCAATGAAATAACATGAAGAGTGAACAGAGTAGGAGCGATAAAAAACACACCAGCTACACGTTACGTAGTATAATATTAAGTAGGTATATAAAAATGTTATGCATCTACTACCATTTAACCCATCACATACATAATATATGTGCATGCATTGCGTGATGTTAAAAAAGGAACAAATTAAAAATTCGCTACTTAGTTAGTCTTTAGGTTAAAAGTGGGCACACTCTCTTTAAACGTTTAAGATGCATGATGGTAAGGGCTTTGCCAATGTTGAGGATTTTCATTCACTGTATCGTAGGAGTGAGATTTTACGGATCTACTATGGAATATGGAAATGGATGAGAACTACAGATTAAGGTAACATATTATTGGATGAAAGATAACATGCATCGATACGTCCTTAACAAACTCAAATGCCTGAATACTGCTGCAGATGCCCAATTATGTTGGTAAATACCAGCCAATGACACCCGTAAAATTCATGCCATTTACTTTTATTAACCCACTCAGACATCATTATTTTGTTTTTTCAACTAATTTTACAATTTTCAGGATATGGACTTTCTGGTGAGATTACAGATGAAATACTGCCGAGCGATCGTTGCAAAATAATATTTACGTGCTTTAAACTTTGTTCTATTTAAAGCACATAAAAACAAGTAACGATGAGACTATGGCAGTAAGGGAAAATGGAGAATAATGTTAAATGATAACATACATTAACTATGACCTCATACATCACAAACGAATGACGACTTTTAATTAGGGTTTAAAC
>JAHZNG010001078.1:0-18799 GCA_027744375.1 Orchesellides sinensis
AAAAAGAAAAAATTTCTAAGTCCTGGAGGTGACGTATTTCGAAATTTTGTATTTACACTTGGAAAACTGACACCGGATGTGCACGTTTCAGATGATTTTGAGTCGATTTGGCGAAAAAAAAATTTTTCCCCATTGAGGCACCGAGTCATAGACACCAACCGCCTCCTGATTCGTAATCAAGTTAAGAGGTGTAACTAACGGAATAAAATAATCGTAGTCGTAGGCGGATCAACAGATAGAAATTTTATTACCCCCCAGTAATAAGTGTAATAATATAGATAAGATCACTCTCTCCTCCTCATTCGTTTAGCTACAATTAAATAGATGAGCACCTTTCTCTTTTCCAAGTTACCGTACGCACATGTGCTAACTTTTTTTAATGAGTTCAAAATTATTAGTCATTTTAGGTAACCTGATAAAAACCTCTTAACTTTGAAAAACGTATCAACGGCTCTATCGGGAGATTGAAGCATGTAAAAATGTCTGATAAAAACCTATATCGCTTACTGTTACTGCCTTTTAATGCTACATTACTTTAACAGTATCACATTTAAATGGTTTAAAAGCATACATGTACCAATATATCTTCTGTTATTGCAATACTGTTTACCTAATGAATCGCAGGTGTTTTGGAGGAATGCTAATTTATGTTGCAACAATTATACACATCTTGGATTACTATCAGTAACGATAATGCGTGGTTCGAATGAAGCTATTCGTTTTACCATCTAAAAAAAACAATTTAGGTCTACAAGTGGTGAATGAATGAAACAAATTATGGTCTCCAATAATTGTCAAGGTATTCTATGCTTATCTTTAGAGATATCATCAACAAAGGAAGTGTTCAAGTTTGCACATATGCCAAATAAACGACAAGTACAATAAAGTGGCAGAGAGGCAAACAGCAAAAAAATGTACATTATGGTATGGTCTTAGTGGTTTCATCCTCTACTTCGTGAATGAATGAACGTCAAGAGTTGTTGTGAAAAGTGACTCAAAGCACACGAGATTTTGTCCGAGATAACTGCGGGAGTCAACTTGTGTTGTTTTCGCAGTTTTTCAATTAATCAGATAAGAAAACAACATAAATGCCTACTGATTTTCCACAGTTTGTCAATAGTAAACCAAGAAAGTTTTTTTTCAACAAGAACTACATAACATTACGTACCTAACGTACCGTATCTGTTTACCCCAAATACAAACCTAGATACAGTTTTTATTATTTCCTCTCTTGCACACATTTATTATAATTAGTCCATTATTGGAGATGAGTTTTGGCTAAGTTTTTAAACGAATTATACAGACATAATAAAAAGTTGGGTATATATTTTTTACTCAATCAGTGCACTACAATCCCACCACCAGCCACCAAGATCATTTTACCAATAAGAACGGAACTCGGATGCGAAACACATAATGCCAAAAACCTAATAGGTCCTTTCAGCCAATCCATTTCCCAATTCCTCTCTTGTTGCACAAGTTACTCAAAAATGTACGACATTACGACTGGGGTGAAGGGTGAAAGAGGCCGAGGGTTAGGTTATTTCGAAGTATCATTAACAAACCAGTGCAATGCATCTTTTCAAAAAAGTTGAGTTTGGCCACACATATAGACTGAAAGTACATGTTCGTATAAAAATGTCACTCATAAAATCCCTTCTTGGTTGTTTGAAATTGGATATTATGATTTATGTTTATAGTTGCATGAAGGTGGAGCGTAAAATGTTGAAAACTAAAATAAATTGGTTGTACACAATGGTACAATTTAAAAGCATTGCGTGATTTTAATTTGGAGAAGGATGCTTTTCGCAAGGGTATTTGTACATCAGTACAAAGCAGCAGGTTTCTATATAAATAGTATTTTTATATTCACATTTTTTACAATATTCTATTTGATAGTCACATAATCTCTATTATCGGACACATTAATATTAATATTCAATATTGGTACACAAAACATTTCTAACAAAATATGAAATAAGAAAGTACTAGAGTATTATCCTTGCAGCTATCAAGAATTCTATTATATATTTTGATTTTAATGTTTGGCGAATAGCGCGTGTATGGAAAGAGCAAAATAATCGAGTAAAGTATAAATGCAGCCGGTTCTCTTGATTTTATGATTACGTATGTTATATGCTCACATCAATCCAACAGTAAAAACTACGTGTCACACAATAAAACAGAATGTTTAATTTGCACAATAAAAGCATGCTAAATCTTGATGGCAGATTATTCAAAACTGGGAAAGATGATCTCATTTGGGTTTCCTTAAAAGACGATTGAAAAAAAGCTTGAAAGCAAATAACTATTCTTGTTACTCAAGCATCTTGCTTTTAAACTGAATGAACCCACGCACTCTATGAAATGCCAGAGTTGTTTTACACCCTTTGCATCCAGTTCAAATAATAAAATTCCATATGAGAGCAAATTGACAAATAATATCCTTATACGGACAAAATGAAGTATGCAGGAAAAAAGAAGTCGGAGAGAACCAGAGCGAAAACCACATCAATAAAATATCCTATTGCAATTGTACACATTGTGCATGTTCATCTGCACACATTTTATTGGGTTGGGGGTGCACGATTCTTATAAAGTGGTTTAACTACCATTTTTAAAGATTACCTACGTAGGTTAAGCGCTTAAAGTAAGATACTCGTAGGTACCCTAAAATCCCAATTCCAGCTCATCAGTCGAATGTGAAACCATCTTCAAATGTAACAAATGTCATTTCAAAGTAACTACGCAAAAGGCATTAGTTGCTTAGAAGAAAGTTGAACTCCTACAGCTTAACCAATGCTGCTTTTTTATATTTTAACGTGGTTCCACCTCATTGCTGAATTGTAATTTAATGAGTACAATGTAAAAAAAAATATTCCATTTTTAGATTCCACAAACCAAGACATATGCAACAAAAGGTATGGTCAACAATGATATTTTGGATGTAAGTTAGTGATAAATGGAGTAGTGTGACAGACAAGAATACTTCCTGAGGAATGGGCTGGATTGCTAGTGTTGGTCAACATGGAGCAGAGCTACTGATTTGGATGTTTTGAAAACTCTTTCCAACTAAAATAAAGTAAACTCTTAACGGGGCACTAATCGTTGAAATACATTCGCACCAAAAAAGACCATCCAAGCGTCAAAAATTAGTGTAGCAGTAGTACATCTTCGTATTTTGCTGGCATGTCAAGCAAGACGTTTCATCTTCTTCTCCAGAATGGTACAACTTTTTGTGTACTGAAAAGAACATAGTTTTTTTTCGTTTTTCTTAACGTTAAAACAAAAAAGTACCGGCTGAAATGGAAGGCTGAATGGAAAAATTATTCACCTTGGCGTTTCAAACACCTCGTCTGCTGTATAGGAAGACGCAGTAACGGCACACATATAAGTTAGTAGGCATTCGTTTGAAATGTACGAAATGAAAAGGAATTACTATCGTTTAAAAAGTTTCATAGTTGCTTACAAAATATCTACATTTCCACAGGCGATTTATGAACAAATGCGTAGATTTATGGTGAATTTTTTCAGTGCACACTACTATCAATTGTACATCCATACTACATAACTGCACAAGTGTTGAGTCATGCTTATACCAAGGCATAACGTTCTTTCGTTATATATTGTTTGGTAGGAAAGTAAATGAAAAATGTTTATGGAACTTAGGACTTGGTTGTAAGTTTAATGTGTTTTAACATGCTCTTTGTTGAACTCACATGATATCTCATTCTTGACGTGTGTGACTGTTGTGATTGTGAATGCAAATAAAAATATTATGCTTCATTATTCCTTTACCCATTGGGAATATTATATAGTATATTCTAAAAAAGTACAACGAATTCTTACATGAAATGTCACGACACCCCTGCAGTTTTATGACCTCAAGTGTAAAAATCACATACTGGTGGCTTGATGACTGATTCAATAAAGTTGTCACGAAAAACGCACTGTGATGTGCCAATTTGACAATTGTCTAGACGACCGTAAAAAAGATCATTGTTCTACCATTGTATTTTTTTGTGGGAGACCAAAAACTACCACCAATCCTATTATCCTTTGCGTCGTGCTTGTAAAAACCCGCACAGTATGAGAAAGTTCATATGTCCAACTAAAAATCCACAATCTTTGCACATCAGGCGATGGTGTAAGACAATTTTTTTGTGGTCTTTTCTGCTTAATTTAATGTCATGATGAGATTGATACTCTTTGGGTACAGAATAACTCTGGTGTGACAATAATACCGTATAAGTGGTTCTTTTCTACTTGTCTGATCAAAGACCTAGTATCATCTATGGTTCATGATGGCATGCTATTTACTCACCAAGTCCTTTTCATGACCGTCTCAATGAAATTTGATTTCTAACATAGTTATCAATGTCGCACTTCAATAGTAATGTCGTTAATCATATGAAACATTTTTTCTTATAATCGATTACATATATTGTCTCACTCGTCTGTCCTCTGTAACAATATGAACAAAGGGTTTGATTATATTGTAAGCATAATGCATCATATCATGATCATGTCGTTGTCCAAACTGAGCACGAACATGATCTCACCAATTTATGATCACATATCAGAGAGGATGCACCCGGTGTTTAACTTCAATTCATCAGACTCATTGTATCATCGCGACTTGACGTGACAGACCATATTATACATATTGTTGTACAAAGAACACAGGGTAAATTTTTTTTTCTTGGGACAAAGACACTTGTTAAACAACTACATATCTATTATATCCCATACCTTTTTTTACAGCATGCATATAATGTATGAAAGTCATGAACATGAGAACTAAGTTAATCAGAGCAAAATGGTAAAAAGCAATGTTATATATGATAGACCAAAAAGAAGCTTTGGATTGCATAGGCAAAGTTGTCCTGTTTGGTCGTTTCACTTGGGATCATGCCAGATAAGATGATGGGTGTAAATGAATGAGTTTGTTCGGCTGGTTCATGTTTTGGGTGCCTCGAGTTGTTAGAAAAAGGAATTGGCCAACCCAGGTCTTGGCCATGGAGAGCACTTCTGTCCTATCTGTCTCTGTCTCTCTTGCTGTCTTTTTGCATCCTCTAATTCTTCACAATCCACTTGACTGCATTTATATAGGTAAAGGTGGATTAGCTCGAGATGACTTTTTTAGTGGCGATGAGCTGTTTGCATTCACTTCATCAGTCAGACAAGCGGAGACAAGCAGTCTAGTACTAGAGGTTAGTGTAGTGCAGTGGCATATTGGTGAAACCAGTGAGTACTTCACTTAATCGGTCTCAGTTCCAACGGAGAAATAAAAAAATACGTCTTTACCTTTTTGTGACACTTCTTGCTCATTTAGTATGCACATCGATACTTGGAAATGTAATTCGATTTTTTATCGCTTTCCAATTTAGTCGCAGAAAAAAACAACAACAATATGAATTTAACATTTGTCCGTATACATATATTCCGTTTTTTAAACAGTAGCAAAAAGTAGGAACTGTCCCCCATTTGAACTTGTACATGTATTGCAAAATCTTTTGGTACATCCCTTAAGAGACGGAATATTCCTAAAAACTTTAGAGTCTGAGGAAGCACTGAAAGTGAAATAAAAGAGTTAAAAAGAGAAGTCATCGCAGTTGTAGAACATTACCCTGTTGGTTTTTCAGAGCCTTGGGACTCATTACACAGGAAGTTGCTTACATACATGCATATTATGCTCATGCTTGTCTGTCTTAGAACTGCTCCAAGGCAGAGAAATAAAAAGAAGTAGAAAACAAAAAAAACTTTCCGTATTCTTTAAGACCAAGTCAACTGAAACTACAATTGCTTTTGCCATCTTCATGGTGATGTGGTAGAAAAAAAATAGTTAGAAATAACCTTAAAGCAAAGGCAGTGTGAACAGATAAGTAACCCAAGTTATTTTTGATCATGTGGTCAAGTTTTACTACCAGTGGGCTATTGAGCCTCATCGTTCTGCTGATCGTGGGTTTACCAAAGCCTTCGCATTCCGCTATCAACAGTATTTCCTGCCAGGCAGACCGTCTCACAGTTTACCGTGTGATTGTATGATAAAAAGGGGCTTTGCTGATAAGTGAGGAGAAGGACAAAGGTCTCCATGAATATACTTTAACCACTGTGTGATCATTGTACAGGAGATCTCTTTCTCTTCTGGATGCACGTAGAGAGAGAGAGATCCCTAACCAGGCCTTTTCTCCACTTTCAATAAAACACTTCCACAATGATCCAAAAAAACACAGAGAGCAGAGCCGAAATTGGATCATTCATTTCATGGCTATAAATGTATATAACTTTCATTCCTTGTCGGTCTGACATACATAAATTTGAGGTAGTAAACTGTCTGCATGATATGCTTACGTATTTATTGATGAAAGTCACTGCATGTCTTGAGGTATGTATAACTGCGTACAGCTGCAAATAATGTGATGTGGGAGAAGGGGCATTGTGCAACCACACGTCTTGGTTTTATATCCCCAAAAATTTCCTATTCTGTATTGGAACTCTTGAGCTTGTCAGCTAGTCATTGATATCATCAGATGGCTCATAAATGATGAACAGGTAATAACAATAAACGGAAAGAAGAGGCTAATTAAAGGAATTAGAAATATATGAACAGTTTCAACTGCACACTTCCTATCATCCCACTCAATTTCCAGACGATATGTGTTCAATAAATAGAACTACTTCATTTCATCCCGATAGCTTTCATCGGGAAGCAGGTCGACATTGCACTTACTTTATTATTATGTTATAAAAAAGGACGTTTCATTTCCACACTGTGTGAGGGTATATTTAATTATTTATGGCAGTCATAGCTACACATATATAGCACTAGTGCATTAAAGCAAACCTTTATTTCTTCAGAGGAAAATTTCACTTTCTTTTTAGTATTTGTCGGATATAATATATTGTTTTAGTGGAAGAAACAAATATGCTAGAATGTAGGAAGTGAAAGAAATTTCTTAAAATTTATTGATTCCTAGTTTGTTATTTGTGAAGACCAGGAAGTTTGAATGATTATAACATTACATATAATATGAGAATTTGTGCTTGTCAGGATAATATATACAGATATACTATACACTTACTTACGATACGCCATACTATCATCATATCGATATTGTGTAAATACTGTGCCACTGTTGTTTCGGGATCGTTTCCGTGTTACGTAATCATTTCTTTCATGCTATGCATATTTTTACCCCAACATTTTTCCAAGAATCTCATTTAAACATTCTTTCCTCTCAGTTGAGCTTGACGAAGATAGATATTATGCATGGCCCTACTGGATCATCCTGTGTCTTTTACCATGTGTGTTACATTATTAATGAGAAGTTGATTGTATTCAGCATCAATGCACACTACTCTACAATAATGGATAATACACAAAGATGCAACAAAAATACGGGTATAATTTTATACGCTAAAGTAACGTTGGCAAGAGGCAAATGAAACATAACAATAAATAACTTTTTTTAGCTTGTGCACTTGTGACGCGCAAAAGCTCAATCCATGAGCCAAATAAAATGAACCCTTTCTTTCTAATGCATGCATAATATTTCGTATGAGTTATCTGATTGACGACGATAATCACAAGTTCTTATGCAATTATAATAGTGTTTTGAAAACAGTGCAGAAATTGATTAAGTTCCTTCACTTTAAAACACGTGCATGTCCATTACTATAGTTGGCAGCATTGCATGCATTTTATGTAAATAAAAACATTTTTCTCTATGCAAATGTCAAACTAAGTTGTTTAACCTGATATGTGCAGAGGTTTGAGGAAGAAACTAGGTTAACAGAAGCAAGAAAGAAAATTGATGAGTGTCTGATGAAATAATGAGTAGCTTGAAGAAAGAAATACATAAAAAAAAGTTTTCTCTCTATTTTGATATGTAATGTGCAGCTTACACTTCTGTTTTCTCACGGAGATTGGAGTAAAAGTGAAAAATTGAAACACACCGTGCGTGCTTATGAGAAGGTTTTAGTAGGAAAAAAAGGTCTTTGAAAAAAGTGACAAAAAACACCCGTATTTTGAAATGCTTCTCGGAGTTGCGTTAAAAATGTCAAAAATAAACGACGCGGCTCAATAGCTATTTTCAGCACCATAGACGACAGGATTTTACATATATATTTTAGTGCTTCTAATTCTTAACTGCCAAATTGCAAGCTGCCACTATCAAACTGCACTGCCTTTTTGCATGCTTATTATAAAAACAGTAGAAAAAAGTGACAATGATAGGAAAATAGAGAGAGAGAGAAAAGTAGTGCATAATAATAATAATGCAATATGTGCGTGGTATGTATTGAAAAGACGGCCTACGGAAAACGATATAGTGTGGGTGCCACTGTGTAGGTTATTCGCTCATTTCAATTTCTAGTTAAGACTAGTGTAGTTTTCCACCTATGCAAAAAGGATGGTAATGTGATGTGATGTGTGTCTCCCATCACATCACATTTACAGTCTCTTGAATTACACAGCACGCTTACAAGGCATCAAAAACTTTACCAAAATATAGGAGACTGAAGATGAGGCGAGAGAAAAAAAATCTGAAAAGAACGGTGACATGAAAAGTTGTAAAGGAAATAGTGCCAGTAGTGCCAAAGTCTAGTTATCAATGTACCGTAAATGTTATTTTAATAGCGAAGGCTAGATAGGAGAATGGTAAAGTTTCAGCAAATCTTACAAAATGATAATTAGTAAGAAGATAACGTATTTTATAACCATACCATCTTTATCCATAACATAACATGATTGATAACACAATGCAAACGTATTACAGTGTGAGTATAAACTACTTTATTAATTGGGAAGGAAATTTATTACCATAGCTAAACTTATATTCTATATTATCATCGTTGGGCAATTAACTTCATTTTCAAAAGTTTCGAATGTCTTTTATTCCTCCTGTTCTTTAATTGGAGAATTTACGGTAATAGTAAACGCATTTCTTTTACACACATTATATCACACCAAATCCAACTCACATCACAGCTCTCGTAACTTTTTTTAACCCGATCAGTCAGATAGTCTGTCAGTTTCTGATTCATTTTGATACAATCCACAGAATGAAGATAAGCCAATTTTTTATGCTCATTCTCCTCACAATGACACTATAAAATAATCGCAATTACTACAATACAACCAGCTGCTCCAATTTTGCCAAATAACCCTCTTCATCTCTCATACTCTATCTTATATACTATGTATATAGTTTACAGAGTATTATACGGCCACACACTGTTACGATTGGAAAATGGCGTCATGAAACCATAAGATGCAGAAGAGACATTAGATTCTTATGCCCATCACCACCGTTCTGTTAGTCTTTCACATTACTTTTTTGTATATAAAAAATGAAATAAAAGCTATGGAGAGAGAGAGGCTATTTGAGAAAAGCAATGTAATGGTTTTATCGCTCTTTCTTACATATTGTCCACTTTACGTTCCCCACCTCAGAGATCTGTTTCCTCTTTCGAGCATCAGTGTTACCGGCAAAAGCACATTCTGAATGTCATTTATCCGATTCAAGGGACGCTCTCTACTACTTACTCTAAACCTCTAACAACATCGATTTCATTTGAAATGAGAGCAGTGGTAAAAGTCCACTCCACTGTGGAATATTGTTATGGAGATGTGCATTCCTCCTCCTTCATACATTATACAGATACTTCCATAATATGGGCACAATGCACGCTGGCAAGATGGGGAATTCATGTAGCATGAGTTTTCACATTTCCTCTTTCCCAAAATTTTTCCCATTCACTATAGGCATTTTAAAGCGTTATTTTTCAACTTTGCAGAAAATGACGCACATTCTACTATGGCCGAGACCTCTGTTTAAATATTATTGGACCGGTAACGATATTACATGTACATATAAAGGTTACAACAGGGACCACATGCAAAAAAGAGGAGAGGGGGCTATAAAAAGCCTGAGGAGACGGTAGTTAAACTGACCATCTGAGAGTGTGTATATTCTAAAGTGGCACTGCATAAACGGGCTTTTAAGTAGTCTCTGGAGGAGACATGGCATTATTACACACACATGTTGAAGCCAAGTTCAGCAGAAACGTTTTATATATTCCCTTTTTGCTTTCATTTCTCTGATGAATTTTTAATTTCGTGTTACAAGTTTTTTTCAGACAAAAAACTGTTTTTTAAAATTGTAAATTCAAAATGCGAAGAACGTACCAATCCAATAGTACTTTTTAAAAAGGTGAGGCATAGTAACCAAAAGCGAAAGCTGTTCTATTAAATAGAAATTCCATTGAGGGGATGCGTATGTATGGACGAAATTTGTCTTTTAATACAATTATACAAACAAACTGTACCTGATATTCAGTATTCAAATATTAAATTCGTTTTGACTTTGCACATGGCAAAATAATTCTGTATCTTGACTTTTGAAGAAGCAAGCGGGATATAAGGTTATATAAGCAAAGCAGTATAATTTCATTATCGTCATGACTTTTCCACGAAAAGTGTGGCAATTCCGTGCTCACTTCATCACAACGACATTTTCTTATGAATAAATGTATGTGTTTTGTTGCTTTTATTGTTGAGCGTTTGTATTAATATGGTTTGATGAAAACAAAAACGAAGAAAGGTGACGACGTTGTATTCATTAAGTGGCATCTGAAGTTCTTAAGTGCACTCTTTTCACACTGATGCGTCTTGTTCAATTCTATATAGCCTGTCAACTCTTATTCTTACGGAATGAAGACGGCAGGTTAATGTTAATGCTGAATCCAATCCAGATGTTAGTTTTATGTTTTTCCTCATGAAAAAAATTCTACGACTGAGAATTTGATGCATTATATAATGTCTAAAGAAAACGAAAGGGAAACCTTTTTTCTACACGGTTTGTGTATAAAGGCTGATGTACTTCCGCCCGCCAGCTTTTAGAAGAGATCTACCTATTTACCATTTGAGAAAATGTTCTCACAGGGAAATACTGTTTTATAGCTTTAACTTCCTCTCTATTTTCTATTTCACTCTGTTTTCCTACTTTCTACTTACTTCTCATTGTAATGCCACTCTTGCTATTTCTTCCTTTCGGTAGCTTGACCTAAGATGCCAATTTACTTGCTAAATAGTTCAAACATAAACACAATTCGGTTTCTCGATAATTCCTACAAAGCATCAAGTCATTCAATGTGCTTTTTTCGTTTCTCTATATTTTTTCACTCTCTGGTTTTCGCCATATTTCAATTACCCTCATGGTTACATTGGCGTTGCCCTTTTCGCTACATTTTTGCCTTTATTACTTGAACCATTTCCATTGGCATTGATTATATCCACTTGGAAAAACGACGATTGAGCTGTACCGACTTTAATTGACTGGTTGGCTCACAAATGAACTTAGCTTTTATTTGCACTCCACTTTACTCCTTCTCCTTTGAAAGATAATAAACACCGTGATGAGATGAGAATGGTTGGATGAGAAGAAATAAACTGATCGAATAAAACCCTGGCAATAGCCGTTTCCTTATGCTAGACCTACCACTAATACAAAATGCATTATTAAGATTCGGTATTAACCAACTTTGACAACACTGCCGTTATTTGGTTGGAAGCGCAAAGCATTAATTTCTTGTGACAGGGAGACTTGCCACGGTACATTGCGACCGAGTCAGCAAATACAGCTTTTATTTGTCTGTTTTACTTTCACATTGAGTAAATTAAATCATTTTCGGGAAATAAGGTGGTTAAATAAAATAACCGTAAAGTACGGCCAGCCTTTCATCGGAGGTAGACAACTCCGTATAAAATGTTCTTCCTAAAGATAGAACTAGGTTATTTATAAGCGATAATTTCTTGCTAATGCTAAATCAATTCCGAGGTAGCTGTCAATGCATTCATAATGTGTCTTGCTTATATAATGCCTAATTTAAAAATAAGAGGATAACTGCAGAAAACTCCTTTTATTTCAGATTCATAATAAAATATCGGATTGACAGATCGTTTCGATTTTTAGAGAGGCATAACCTAATATAACCTAACCTATAACTACGGTATACAATGTGTGTATGTATTTTATCTATAAGAATGATTTACAAAGAGTGGAATCGTACTACGCTTATACTAATGGCAAGTATGAATAGTTTTATGGTACATGGTTCTATCCAACACTTGAGTTCATCACATTCTCAATGCTTGTTGCTAGTGTAGTATTTACGAGACAGTAATAATGTGTCGACGGCATAGGAAAGAATTATGTTTACTGTTTCACTCGACTTTCTATTTGAATAGTTTCCCACAACTTCCTGCTAGTTCGTTTCTTCCTAAGCTAGACACAGTCATATACGCTACTCCACTATAAAATCATTTATTTGCCATGTTTAAACTAGTCTTATTGCATTAAATGATATAAGACAAAATTCAAAGTTCAACTTCTTCATTTCACTCATGCAGCATACCGCTTAATTTTTCATTTGTTGGCAATGCAAGGAGAGAGGTCTTGTGTCACTGATTACAAAACATTTTGTAAGACAAATACGGTAGGGAACAATGTTACAAGTTTTTCTAAAATATTGCTTGGCTTTACGGAGGTGTCACAGAGAAATCGTTTGTTGTTCACGCAATTTGTTACTGATGAAAAATCATAGAAATGTAAGGACAATTCACTAGTTTGGTAGCAGTAGTTGCTTATAGCTAATCATCTTGGTATATATAATTGTGCCTTATGAACCTAGTCCTTATATAACTTACATACGTATAACATGCATAATTATCTAAAGTAAACTTTCAAGCATAGATAATTTACATACATGGATCTACATCATGTAAAAGTTATTCTTTCAAAGTAATCTCAACTTGATTCGGTAATGCCTATACGCTCACTCAATGTCATTCAAGCTGGTATTGCGAATTTCTTGCATTTCCACCACCTTCATTTTATTAACAAAACACCGAGTTGGAGTATATTTTTACCCATTAACCCCAACTGTTACAGTTTCATCAGCAATAATATGCAACTTTTGTGTTTTTGCTTGCAAGATCATGTTTTTAGAATCTTGTGCCATAAGGTGAATCTCTCTGTAGGAGGTGAATCTACGGGGCTAAGGCGACCACAAAGAAAGAGAGAGAGAAATAAAGGAATGGTTGTGCATGTCATTTTGACACGTTGTCACCGACTGAAGAAAACTAATCGTTACAAGAACAAGAAACAAGATTTGCATCGAGGGAAGTTGCTCAAATTTGACTCATGGCAATCAGAAATGAATACGGTTGTGTAACATGACAAACTGAAGATGCTGCTTGTTTTTTATGATGCACGTTAAATAATACTAATAATTTGTAATGTTTTTTCCATCGTTTCAATCTCGTTCAACGAGTTATGATGCCGTCAAAAAAACGAACGCATTTTTAGATGATCTCATTAATATTTACACACATTTTTACTTTCATTGCTCCCTTTTTTATTAAATATGGTGTAAACACTTATCTCTCTTTCAAGGCAGTGATGCTTTTTGTATTTAATATTTTATTACCAGAGCTACCCAACTAATGATCCAAAAAAACAAGAACAAGCAGTCCGGCTACCGCCATGTCGTCTTTTGCAATTAGATGTCTGACAATGCAACCTGATGTACCATTCCGATTTGAGCTTTGTTGTAATTTTTTAAAAATCTTCGGGCGTAGGTAGACAGAACGACATTTATCTGAATGTTAGTTTAGGCAAGTACACTCTAATTAATGAAATATTGATGTCATTGGCACTAAAATTACAATACTATACGACAACATCATCATTGCGTTGATCTGTTTACAGGGGTGATCTACCCTGCAAGAGTTAGGAAACAACTAGTACTTGCATACAATTTGCATTGCAAATAACAATCCCACGACTCGAATTTTTTGATGCTAAGAAATAAATGGTATTGAACTGATTTAATTATCGCAAATTGTCAAAGACAACAATGCTCTATGAAGAATCGCTTTTCAAGCCCACTTTGAATTGTAGTAATTTGTTGCATAATTTTTTATAAAGAAACAATACAATTGGTATTAATTATGGAGTGGGGTCACTAATAGAGATGAACCTAACGTCCATGTGCCACCTTAGCAGCAACAAATCACAGGGCTCATTATTCGTCATTACTATTGTCAAGCAATTCCTCTGTATGCCTCTTTATTTAAGAAAACTTCATTTTGACCATTTGTCAGTGTTTGTGGCAAACTTGATTATAATTTGCTGGGAGGATATTATGCGAACACAAAAAAAACTGTTGTTTTTTTGTAACAAACAAAATACATTACTGTATCAGCGGGAACGCTCATAACGTGCTTTTCGGCAACCCACACCTACACCTGTGTAATTACTCGACAGTGTCCTTCATGTCTCTTACTTGGCTAACTAAATTTGTTTCTTTTATGAGTCAAATGCATCATTGGGCTCGTTAATGAACAAGCAGTGACAGTGGGGGTGTTCTCTCCCAACCAGCTTGTTTTTTTCATAAATACACTGCAACATTTATTTACTGAATTAATGAAGATAGCTTAATTGCTAATTATATTGCCTTACGAATGCAAATGCTCACTGGCTCTTTTACATTTTTGTCAAGTTGTGAGAGATCACCATATATGTTCTTCGTGGTAGTTCTTTTAATATTCATAAATAATTTTTGCTTTCACAAGGTAAGGCGAAGGCGGAGTCGACCTATTAAAGTAACGCCGTTAAAAGAGTTTTATACTATATAACATTTCAGTTAATTCAGTTTAATGGAGAACAAAACACGTATCAGTGAGTATAATAATCAACTCGTCACATTTCTGTCGGTGCTTGTTATCATGCTTGTAAAGTAGCATATATATTTAGCCTATAAAGTTGTTTAGGACGTTACAAGTCATATGTCAGTAACAGCCATGTAGGTTGGAGGCACATAAAGTACAAAAATATACCCACGATAAGGCATCCAGGGTAGGTAATTCATTTCACTAAAATTATTTCAATTTGGGTAAAAAATTAGGAACAGCTCAATGCAACAATCTGTTTCTAGAATTTCATAAGGAGTACCACCAAAAAGTCCTTTAAAAGAATTAAACCCTCTTCCTGACACATTATTTTCCATATGACAGTCAACAACAACGTATGATAATCATTTTAATATTTAATAATAATTAATTTGAGTGATTAATAGCTGTGATGATGGTATGTCGGTACAAGTTTAATAAAAACATTTTTCTAAATACTTATTCTCAACGTACATGATTATGTAGTTGCTGTAGGGCTTAGTGTACAATTACATGCGTTGGTGGCGAGGGAAGATAATATGGCAACGCAATTATAATTTCTGTTTCTTCGAAGCCCCTTGCAGCACCTTTAGCTCTGTGTGGTGAACTTCATCTTGAATGAAAACGGAACGTGGTTGGCATCTAGATTGCGTTATCAAAGCAAATTCTTTTCTAGGGAATTACATATGACTTGCATTTTTATAGTGATAATATGCATATTATTATCAAAAACATAAATGTGTGTATCTGTATAATAATGTCATGTGCAGTTATGTATGTATATTAACTAATCTTAAGTGTCACATAAAATGAATGCATCTATCAAAACTAGCGTTGGTGTGATATTGTCTTTTTATTATTTAAGTCTTATACAATATCTATTTCCCTTTTCTTTTTGTGCGAATACATAAAAGGCGACTTTGTAACTGGATACTTGACTGATTAAAAATCTGATTGATGGTAGCAGTAAATGGTGGTGGAAGGTTTAGGTTATTATACATTTTACACTTCACATTTCAATTTAGTTTTGCGGGGCAATTTGAAAGTGATGACAGGTAACTGTTTTTCATCGTAGATGATGCATGGATACTAAGTAAAATGGCATTTTATGGAACGGTTACAAAATACCAGACAGGGAATAACCGTTAAAAGACAACTTTAAATTTTTAAATATGCTCTTTACATTTCACCCATGACTCACCATTGCACAAGTATGTTTGCATTGGTGTGTGTTTTATTATGCATCCGATATTATGTTCCTCAAATGAAATCATGTCTAGTAAAAATCACGTTAACTTTGCTGTACGTAACATTATATCAATAAAAAGTTAACATAACATTGATTTATAAATAAATAACGGTTACAACGTACTTCAGCTTTAACGGAACGGTTTTTGTGCATACATATTTACCTCAGTGTTATTCCTAATGGCAAAAGTTCATGTACTGCAGAGAGCAAAATGAAGTATTTTATGATAACAATGAGCATAAAAATGCTCATTATTCTCATCCTCGTCAATCGCTAAAGTGTGCATAAATATGACGCTTTTTTATAGGACGAAAGACGGCATACGAAATTCCTGTGCTGAACGCAGACATAAAAAATACGCGCACATTCTCATCTCCATCTCCCCCACATCCAATGATTTGACCAGTTGTAAATAGTAAGCAAAGGGTTGTGTAGAAAAGGTGGATGAGTCATTCCGAGCCGTCTATCAAAATAAAGCAGTGTTTGGAAGAAAGAATCGAAATGCAAGGAGTGTAGTCTGGTTAGAGAGTGTTTTTTTATATACAGGAGGGATCAGTGCTCAGAGTACGTGAACATTTGAGGAAGATGAATACTGATTTCGAATTACTATCAGCTACGATTACTACAACCATCCAAAAACAATTGGGGGAATCTTTTATACGATTTTCTATTTTTACAATTGCACACACACATTTAAGCATATATCTGATAGGATATGGCATCACTGTGGAGTACACCTTTAGACAGGAGTAGTAAAATAGCGGAGTGTTTTGCCGAGGCATGGAGTTGAAGAGGCGCTTTAAAGCATCTCAAGGGAACGTTTATGTGATCATGTAGATATATAGAAGTGGAAAGATTTATGTCTGCAAATTCAGATAAAGAGAAGAGGAAGAAGAAAAAACATAGGGCCTTACAAGAACTTCACGAAGTACGTCATGTTGTTATAGTTCCGGATGAATGACTCTGATATGCTGTTTCTCGGGTTTTTTTTCTTCGTTTTCTTCTTATTACCCACTTTTGCGTAGAGCTTGCGATGAAGTGTTGCTGTTTCGAAACGTAAACGTCCTTTCGTGCTGCTTAATGTCTCAATAAAAATGTAACGCGGAGGACCATCATCTTTTGCCACTTTATTTTATGAGCATGATCATAGAAGTTGACACTGTTGTGCAAACCACTTTTTTTCAAAGCAGACTCAAAAAAATACTAGAAATTCCTTTAAAATTTATAGGTACACGTGGTTGGTTTTGAGTTCAACCTGGAAACATGACATAGTTAATCAGAGATCACTTTTTCTTCGATGGCCTTTCTTCTCATAACGATATAGACGTGCCACATTCTTAAATGGATCAACGTGAAATTTTTCATGAAAAAAAAATTGAGTTCAGGGTGTGAGTGTCTGCTCATTGACTCACACGGTTTTTTATATGTTTTTTGCCCGGATGGGGGACCATCGGTGTGTAATAATGATGTCAACAGTCAAAGCTTAAGTTATTACATTGAACGTGAAATAGTAAGCTACAAAGACAATATATAAATATATGCCTGTGTGATGTGCCGCTTTCTTAGGATTAATGAGACAGGAAGTGTTGGGATCATGGAGTATTTTTAATGTATTAAATGTTGGTTTTACGTAAATCCTCAGAAAAAGTCCTTATCGTCACAAAGTAATTGGGAAACAGTATTAAGATGAACGTTCTCACCTATTACATAGTTTTAAGGTAGCAATTGCCTGAATGTAGAACTTGTGACGGTTTATTTCATCCTCATTAATCTCAATCTTTTATGATTAAAAACTGGGTTGAAGCCCATATGTAAAACGCTTACATATAACGGATACAGTGGCAGGTGAAGGTGTGTGGAGAGTTTTCCCAGTTTTAATTCTGTTCTTCTGCTACTTCCTAGTATAATCGTATGTATTTTATGAGGGGTGTTGTGGTCGACTTGAGATATGTAGCTACGTCTTTCATGAATTAAGTAATTACTTTTGAAGCTAGACTGACAATGAGTAATAAAAGGCATAATTGATGTTAGCACATTGCATAAATAACTATTTCTTCGTTGTTTCCATAACTTGTTTAAATTAAGAATATTTATTAACTGTAATAAAATTTTGTGCTTGCAGGTCGTACACACAATGAATCCTTTCATCTTTTCCAACTTGGACAAGTGGCATCAGAAGGGATCCGCATTTTTTCGGAAACAGGAGCATCGGACGTGCTAGACGAGCTTTCTCAAGGAGAAGGCGGCGTTTATGATGAATTCATTGCTCCAGCGATTCCAAAAGGGGTTGGGAGGGCAGAGGCTGAGTTTTTTGTTGATGGAAATCACTCCAGGGTGAGAACACGCATAAATACATTCACCCACTGCATGCAGGCAACGAAAGATAACAAACATGGTCATTAACCGTGGTAAAGTGGGCTTGTAGATAACTAGAATGTGTGGACTATTGCGTGCTTTTTTATACAAGGATAACATAATGAGCAATTAATTTTGTAAGTTTTTTTTACCCACGCATCTCTAGATGTTGAACTTATATAATGATAAAGTTATATTTGCAACTCATAAAGACACTTCAGTATTGCACTTACGTTATCTTTTATTAAAAGCAGAAACAAAAAGGCGGAAATATATTGTGGAGGTTTTGCAATTATGAAGCTTATTAGACACAAAAAAACTACAAATATGGTGATGAAGGAACGCTTGGGTCAAAGTTTCAATAGAAACCTTGAGGTTAATAGAGCCGTTTTTAACGAATATGCTAATTCAGTACAATAAGGGTTTAAATGCAATGTTAAGAAAATGCCAGATTTGTA